>JAOXYM010000016.1:18732774-18758745 GCA_028567055.1 Leptatherina wallacei | reverse complement strand
CAATAGAAACAAAAAAGGAAATTGAGCATTGGAAACATAAATAATACTAATTCAAATTCCAGCATTTTCCTTTATCAAGAAACTGGTTGGGGTTCATGTTACTCAATGAACAGACAAAAACCAAAACACTTATAAATGCAGAAAAATATCAAATAGTTAATAAGTTATTTGAACTACCGTGTTGTTCATTTGTGTAAGGCCTACTGTATGTCCTGTACTCACAGCTCCCTCACCTGCTCTGTCCAGTATTTCCTCCGCATCGTTGACTCCTGATGTGTAAGGAAAGAAAAAGAGTGAAAAATGCCCAGACGCGGCCCGCTCCGTTATAGGTCAAGTTTACCGTTGTGACAACTGTGGAGGGGGAGGGAATTTATTTATAACTTTTTAGCCGGCTCGTAGCTACAGGCTGCTCAGAGTTTGATGGGTGTCAATCAATCCTCCCCTCGCTCACAGCCCCCCTCTCAGCGCCACCTCATTGCCCATTTTTTTATTTTCCGGGAGTGACGAGACCCGTGACGCAACCAAGATGGCGAAGGTCGGAAATGCCCAATGAGGCTCAATTCAGCTCTTCAGAAACCTACAGGTCGGAAGGTTTGTCCATATTTTTTACAGTCACTGACATCCATCTTGCATCCTTCCTTTACTGTGAGCTCTCTCTAGACAGTAAAAACTTAGCACTCTTGTCTTAGCTCTTGCTCTGCCTCCGGCTATTTTTTTGTTTCATCCCTTCCTCGGTTAATATCTTCTAACGTTTCTTTGTCAATTCCGACGGTTCATGTTCAAAACAGCCGGTTGTTTACATCCGCTTCCTAGCGTGTAACGCATGTGCGGAGCTCAACTCAACTGCAATGTCACACATGCGTCCCTGATGAAAAAGTTGTACAGTACGCTTTATTAGCCATGGAATGCTTCTGTGCAGCGCTGGCTCCAGAAATGCACATAATGGATGTCAACGTGCCATCAAACGAGTCTGGAACACAGAGTTTTAAGGTCTAAAAGTTAAGGAATGGGTCTTTAAGGTATAGATTTTATGAAATGTTGAATTGATTTTTACAACTAAAGTGATCATCTAATGTACAGAAAAGTGAAGAAAAACCCAAGTGAAGGTCAGTTAATGCTATATATTTCTTAGCATTGGCTTTCTCTTTGTGTTTATACAATACAGTAAAATCTGGCATATTTCAGACATAATGGTGATTAATTATTAAATAATTTGTAAATTGTGATTAATCTGATCAAAAAATTTGACAGCCCTAATTTAGACATGTTAGCCCAGTACACAGAGTAGATTAATTGGCACCTTTATACATCTTACTAGTAGTTTTTCTGAGGAAATAAGTTAGTAATGCTTTGGTTTGCAATTTACCCCAGAGTTCTGGTGTCATAATTTGCATTAACGGTGATTAATTACAGAATATACTGTTGAAAAGAGCAAGAATTAATGTTTGGAGTTAAAAGGTGAATAACACAGGATCTTACAATGAACATTGAGTTTTAATGGCCTAAAGACTGAATGTTTAGCGTTCTTGTATTTATTGCAAATCTCATTTTTAACCGTTGCTGTTTTTACAGGTTTGTTCACAGTTACATTTGTTTAAAACATTTTCTTGTACCATACACATTGTGCTAACATGGAAATCAGGAATAGGAACCAAAGAGCCCAGTCTTGAAACATAAACTTAATTCCAAAAAAATAAGACAAATTGACAGATTTTATTTTATTATCATTATTATTTACCCCTTTTACAAATTTTTTCCATGATTTCTTTAAGCGTCTGTTAGTAGTCCTGGTAAGGACGTCACTGCGTCACCCACCTTTAACAGAGTGAATGTAGAAGCAGTACTAGGTCTCTGCTAATTTGAAAGATCTAAAAAACCTTTGTGCCTTGCTCAAATCTATCAACGCCTGTGATGTAATTACGTTTTAAATATGTTGGGGGGGGGGGTAAATTGAATCTCTATACTGTTCTCCTCTTTACTAAACTTGATTAATCCATTTTTAATCAGCTGGTGGCAGAGAGGTGCCTTGATGTTTCATTTAACCAAGGCTGACGGCTCAGACAGTCGTGCCTTTGTAAGATGAGTCTTATTCAATGTTGAGACCACAGGAGATGAGGAAAAAGGCCAGGGTTTTTCTAATAATCCACCTGCCCTAAAAACGGATTGCGACACCAATTTTCTTCACCAAGTGCTTAAGAGAGTGTCTCATTGTGTTGCGCTTGCGTATACCTGCATGCCCAAGAGTAAAGAGGTCTTAAAGCTGGTTTGCTAAAAAAAATCTGCCTGCTCCCTGCGGCTACTGTACAGTAGGTGGGTGAGATAACAGTCCAGCCAAGAAGAATTGTTTCTAATTATAGATGACAGACTCATTTCCCCAGAGTCTTCTTTCTCCCAGTGGCCATGCTGGGAAAGGAGGTGCTCTTAACAAAAGGAACCTTTTGCCCTCCTGCGTTGAAAAGAAGCTAAATGCAGTGTGCCACTCTGTTGCTGTGCTGAATATAGCTGCTTTGTTTTCAAAAGCAAAAGATGTTGGTAATGTATAACTACTTGACTGAATGTACACCTCTCACACTTTCTGTTCAATAAGACTGATTACCTTGTCAGGATTTCCAATAAATGATGTGTACTAGCTGAGAAGAATGAATGCCCAGATTCAGGATTGCGTCTAAGTGTTGTATGTTAACACAGCTTTTTAAAGCCTCATCCCATACCCAACATGCTCCTTTGCTTTGGAAATGAAATTCAAATATTGTACTGCATAAAGCTAGTTGATATAACATGCTCATGACTGCACCACCTGTAATTTGGACTTCATAGGGGGGGAGATTTTGGAATATTTGATTATATTAATTCATGCTGCAGGTGTGGATAAGAATGTCAATCATGGTTCAGAAAAGTTTTATTAGCTGCTGGTGAAACTGCAATGAAGCAATTGCATTTGAGGATTAGACTTTTGCTTCTGGCTGATCTCTTTTAAGAGGAAAAAAACATTGCTTACAGCAGATAATTTATGTGATATTGTTGTAATAGTGCTCAACAATACACAATGACGTGGAAAAAAATCATAAAAATCCACCATTTCTGTAATGAAACATGAACTGTCATCATTCTGAGGGGATTACATCCTTCATCTCCTGCACAACAGAGGCACTGAGGGGTGTAAATCTCAGGTCATGATGACAGTGTCTAATGCACCTTGACTAATTAACTGTGGCATTTTGAATGGCAGGAGCATGTGGATGTTAAAGCAGAGAAACAATGAGCTCTTGTCAAGGGGCTGTGCTTTGTTTGCTGAAGCTTGAGGACTGCTGGGCTTAATGAAAGGTGTGAATCTCACACTATATACAAGTAATGCAGCTTCATAAAACGGCATTGCTTACTTTTCAACTAAATCAATTTGTCTCACCACTATTAAATTAAAAATCTTGGAAGGACATAGGCCTGTTAATCATACACCTAAAATAACTTGGTTTGTGGGAGGAATTTGAAGTAGGCAGTAATCATCTCTGTGGTGACAGGTGGATGAATGAGATCAAGAACATGACACCGTGGAGTTGATGACTTTACTACTTTATACATTTTTCTTTCTTTGTAACACTTCTCACTTAGATTTAGACGAGGATAAATGGAGGACTTGAAGTCAAGTAAGGCCCCAGAGTCAGGTTGGGTCACAGTAATTATGAATATTCTTTTTACTGACAAAATATACAGAAAAACAAAACAAAACAAAAGGCTACTTAAAAGCTGTGGTTGTTAAATGATTCCTAGCTAGCATGTCCTTGTGGGACAATCCCTCTCTTGGATCCTTTATCTGCAGCCCCTATTTAACCCTTATGGGCCCCACGTGGAAAAACAGTTCAGTGTAAAAGATAGATAAAAATCCTCCTGATTTTCAGAGTCTTGTGATGATATTACATTGTCAATTGTGAGATCTTCAAAGTCTTGGCAAATTTTATGTTGAGGACCATTTTTCTAAATTTTATCTACAAGTTTTAGATGTAGTTTGTTGTAGTTTGGTGAACTTGGTGAATGCTACTTTTATACCCAGTCATGTTACTGACCTGTTGCCAATTAACCCATTTAGTTGTCAAATGCTCCAATGACTTTTTAAGCCTTTTTTAAATGTGTTGCTCCCATATTGCCATATTGTTTATGTTCTATAGGGGAAGATTGGGGGAGATTTGGAAATCAGTGTATTCTGTCTTTATTTACATTTAAATCCTGACTTTTTTGGAATTGGGGTTGTATTTGTATAGCCATTGCAGTGTGCCAAAGCTTAAGCAAAATTGAATCTGCCTTCATTTGTTTCCTCTAAACTTTCTTTTGATCAATTAATGGGATAACAAAAAAAAAGACTTTACATACAAGAGTAATTTATGTTAGTCTCCTTGTAATGGCTGTTCCATCTGGACTTGGTCAAATCTGGTCTTAATGTGAGCAAATATAGGTTTAAAAATTGTAAAAGTGGGTTTGAAACAGTGTTTAGGTATTAACTAGTTTGTAATACCTATCACAACAGAAAAAAACAACCACTTTTCCCCCACAACTTTCCTGTTAATTGATAAATCTGAGGTTCTGAATCAAATGCTCACTTTAGCATCGTCATGCAGATGCAGCCACCAGGATTATTGCAAGGCTACTGTTTGATCTGCGCTAATATACTGCTAACTATACTTGGAAATGAAAGTAAGGTGTTGCCATTTAATGAAGTCGGTCATATGAAATTTATCTCCAAAACCTCCTTCTTTTTTCTTAACTTTTTCACTTTACATCTTCCCACCTTTTCCTTATCTCATTTTCTTTTTGTTTTATCCTTATCTTTTCTCTTTAAATGCTCAAACTTCAACTATATCTATTACAACAATTTATGTCAACAGTAAACTGCTGTCTTGCACGGGAACCTGTATGAACTCACATTTTTATAGACTCCTTGAAACAGTGCAAACAATAAACATTTGCCATCAACCACTCCATTGCTCCTTCACTTGGTGGAGAAGGGAAAGGATCTGACTTTTAGAAAGAAACTTGCACAATGCATGTATGATTAAAATGAACAATTTGTAAATATAAAATGTTTATTGGGTGGGAAAGTGTAAAGAATGGCTTTGACTAACATATATTTATAAGCGTCAGCATGCTTGCCCTACTTACAGCAAATTTGTCAAAGGGTTAAAGACAACAGAATCAGCAACTGATTGAATGAAGTTGGTAACAGATGATTTAACCAGTGTTATCTGGAAGTGAAAACTTCCTTGTGATGCTGAAGTGCCGCACCGCCATCAGCATTAAATTTCTACCTGGATATGATTACTTTTTTTGGGGCTTAATCTTATAATTCAAATTATACCATGGTCTGGGTGAATACTCAATTCTGATTGGCTACAGGGTGTACATTAAAAAGTGATGTAGGACACCAGTTAAAAATAGTTCTGGTCAAATAGCCTGATTGTTCTAAATCATTGCGCTGCCTAAAATATCAGTTGGTGGCAACAGAAAGTCAACATACCTCGCTAAGCGTTGTATGTTCACCCACTAATAGGGAATGTGAGCTGGGTTGGGATGGTTCACGCCTCCGCGTCGTCCATTAATTTCTGATAATGAACACCTGGTCAGGCATTATCCCTTACTTAACCTCCACACCAAGCTGCACAACTTAACGTTACTACGTTTTGATGTTGGTTGAATCAATCAACACATCCTCCTGACAATGGGAGAGATAAGGCCTGTACACTGCACAGTCGAAATATCAGTTAAACATAAACTTACCACCTTTATCAGAGTCCTCTCCATCAACCGAGGAGCTGTGGCTATCCATCTCTGTATCAACCAAAGACGTGCTCTCCTAGTTAGGTGACAAGCTGGTGACAAGCTCTTGGCTCCCTCCTTGTATGACTCCACAACATCTACAGGGCTCACCACGGGTCTTGTATTCAGGATCTTATCGAGGTCATCAAACCACACAAATTTGTCCGTAACATCTGAAAGCTACCACTTTTCTGCAAGGCGTCTCGTACTTTGATGTATTGTTGACGTACTTTCTTAACTTTCACATGACACTGTTCAACTGTTCGGTTGAACCCATTCTCTTTAATTTTTTCGCTGAATATTTTGAATACCTCAGTGTTCTTGCGCACCTTCTCCAATAGTTGTGAAATATTTTCGTCGTTCCATATATCCAGAAGGCATCTCACTTCTTTGTAACTCCCCGTTTGTCCCCTGCCAGACATTTGCTAACTTTTCCTCTGACCAGAACAGGATATGATGTAAACAGTGCGCTTCTTGTGATTGGTGCGGATGGGGTTCACACCGGAAGAAATACGCTCTACAGTTCACTTGATAGCGGTCCGAGACCACCCCTAATGAACCGCACCAAGGAGGTAAACGCTCCAGGGTTCAGTTCAACTGGACTAAACAAGGCTGGTGTGAGCGTGACCTTAAATTACATTTTACACAGCATCTCAACTTTTTAGGAATTGGTGATGTAAATAGAAGGTCTACTCTGAAGCAAAGTAGACAAGTAATAATGATGTGGCAAGAGATTTTTAAGGGAGACATACTTCATCATGCCCTATTTCACAAGTTGATGGTTTCCTTAGGTCTTACCAAAGTGTCTGTGTGATGCTTTGATTAAAATACCATAGTGATACTATGTGATTACTACGGTGGCCTGGAGGTGCAAAACAAATTTACATCCACCTAAACACTTTCACAATTTGACCGAAACACTTTAACATTTCGACCAAAACATGACAGTTGACTGGGGCGTGAGCAGGATTTAGACTGCCAACCTTTGGGTTATTGGGCAACCCACTCTACCTCCTGAGCCACTACTGCCCCAAACTCTGTTAAAGTGTTTCGGTCAATTTGTTAAAGTGTTTCAGTCAAAATGTTAAATTGAAATGTTAAAGTGTTATGTTCGAAATGTAAAAGTGTTTCGGTTAAAATGTAAAAGTGTTTCGGTTGAAACGTAAAAGTGTTTTGGTCAAACCGTAGTATTACTCCATTTTAAACCCTGTGTTTGGAACTCTTTCATACTAAATAATGATAAACGTAAAGTTAGTGTGATGATTTTTCAGGGTTTTTGAGATTTAGTCACTCCAGACATCTAAATACATTCTTTTAGACACAGCTATTTTATTCTTCTTTGTTTTTTCTCCTGAAGAATCAGATATTTAAAAACATCTGTCTCTCAGCCAAACCACTTAATTGTTGAAAACCCTAATTATTGACCAAAAGGAGCACAAAGGTTGGCTTGATGGTATTGGTAAATACTGCATGTATTTTATAGATGTGAAGAGTTCTTGTAGTCTGTTTCATAGTATGAGACTAATCCAGACAGTTTGGACTCTCAGATCAGTGGTACGTCTGCTGTAAGAAGATCAAAGCCTACATAAAAAGCTGGTCAGTCATGGAGCTGCTGCTGTCTTGCTTTGCTCCTGCAGAAACTAGTTCATATGAATGGCAACAGAAAAGCTTAATCTAAAGCTTACAAAACTGTGCTATTTAAAACTTTGACTGTTGATTATTCCCAACAAAACACATCACTGGAAATCATTTGCTACTTACTGGTTTGCATAATTTTCTCTCAATATTTTTCTGCTGCTTTTCTATCTCTTAACCCGATGAACAGTCTGCTTAATATCCGTTTAGGTGAGGGAAATACACGTGGTGTAAAAACATTGGAAGTTATTTTCAGTAGAAGCCATGTCGTGGGAGGCAATGGACTTCACTATTGATGTGAACTCACTGGATACTCAGGTATCTCAGTTAGTATAGAGATGGACAAATAATCTGGTGTGAATTAGTAAATGTTTGCTTTCAGTTTGATGCACACAAACAGATGTGTGCAGATGTAGCCTATGTGCAGATATACAAGCAGTTACAACCACAAACCAAACCAGCTATCATAACATTCACTTCTAGTTTCTTTACTTTTTCTGCCACAACATGGATCTAAATATATAAATGTTAATGATAAACTCAACTCTAAGGGAAGACACATACTTCTGTTAAAATATGATTTTATTATCCACAGTCCCACTTCGGATTCACTGCTGCTGATTATTTTAGATTCAGTGACTTTTAGAGTAAGAACTTTAAAGTCATCTTGACTCTGTAAGACTAGGTTTGGCAGTGTTTGGAAGGGAATACGATTTATAAATGCAGGGTTAGTAGTTTATTTATACAGGTTTCTATCAATTTAATTGGAAAGTGGTATTTCACTATCAAAACTTGATATGAATGATTCCTGGAGTTTCACCTTGCACAGATGTTTATTGGATCATTTATTGGATATTAAACTTCCTGGGAAATAATATGAAAATAATGGACCTGCAATAAAAAAAAGACTTGCACATTAACAGGGTCTGTAAGTACATGGCTGAGCGGTTGAAACTGTGCCAAAAATTGAGTATATTTAATTTGTAATTCTGAAAATGTAGCAGTCAGAAAATATGCAAGAAATACATTAAATTGGAAGCATTTACTTGCGGACACTTAGGAGTCCCAGATTCTTCAACTAAAACAATACTTCTGTTTTCTTCTCTGAAGTTATATTTGTGTTGCTACTTTTTCAAAGCATCTTTTTTGTGTGAATTCTGTTTAAGAGCTGGCCGAGCTTTACATTCAAACATTAAAAATAAATGGTAATTTGTAAATATATACTGTTAATTATATGCCTTGTACTGTGTATTATCCTGTATTTTCTGTTACACTTCTAGTATTAGTATGCATTATAGATTTCAGTAAGGTATTGAGGTCTTTGCATTGAGATAAATTATGAGCTGTTATTGAATTTTAGTGTCATGTTTGCTCTGTGTGAAATTATATCACCCCACCAGAGGGCAGCAGAGGAAGGCAGCTGAGGTCACTGTCACCTTCTCCTTCGAGAAATCGTTTGTCGATTCTTTGTTTAAAAAAAACACAATGATTCTTGAAGCTACACAGGAAGAGGAATGATGTGGAATAAGAATCTACATGAATAATTCTACTTTAGTCCGATGACGTAGCAGTATTTGTTAGGTGTAAGGGTCACTTTAAGCTCAGTCTCTGATCATCATGATGTCTTACTGAATCGACTTTTTAAACACACAGCCTCAAACACATGGAATCTAAACACCTCATGGATGAATCCAGCTGATCAGTCTGAATCAAACTCAGCACAATCGTGTCACGCATGAAAACCTTTGTGACGGATTAGCTGTTTGATCTAATCTTTCACCATATTTAAATGACCTGTTATATTAATATGAATGAAACAGTTTGATAAAAACCTGTCATAGTTCTCTCTTGCTTGAATGTCTCTGCTAAACCTAATGTCATGAAAGTCCTGGTTTACACTGAATGGACACTTTATTAGGTCCCCCTTGCTAATACCGGGTTGGATCCCCTGTCCTTCTTAATTCTTGGTGCCATAGATTCAACAAGGTGTTGGAAACATTCCTCAAAAACTTTGCTCCATATTGACATGATAGCATCGCACAGTTACTGCAGATTTGTCAACTGTCCACACCCACACCCACCTTCATGCTTTCTTCAACTAGACTCTTGCCACTTATGATGTATTCTGGCTGAGTCCTTTTCCTTCCTTTGATAAAACCAGTTAAGGTATAAACTATCGACATATAGCTTTACTTTTCCTTTTAAACAGGCACCAGTTATCTGCCCATGGTGTTTCTCAGATGTGTTTCATTAATGAAACGGTGTAGGAAAAATCAATGTTGCCAGGATAGACATGAACTTCTCCATTACCGTACCATCAGCTCTCTGACCACACAGTACATGGACGAAAATGTATTGGATGCACAAGGTGTGGTCTATTAAGTAGCTTTATTTATCTATTTATTTTTGACTTTGAAAATATTTTGTAGCAGCTTTTTATGACCCATATTTATTCACTGTAGGACCTGTTTAGTTCTCTTAATTTCAACAATTACAGAGACTCTGTTCAGTCAAAACCTCCCAGACCCTATGCTCTTTGGGGACCCCTTTAAGGTAGTAAGGGACCCCAGGTTGGGAACCACTGCTCTATTGGATTGAGATCTGGTGACTGGAGTGGAGGCAATTGGAGTACAGTACTCATTGTCATGTTCAAGAAACCAGTTGGAGATGATCTGAGCTTTGTGACATGGTGCATTATCTTGCTGGAAGTAGCCATCAGAAGATTGTGCACTGTGGTCATGAAGGGATGGACATGGTCAGCAACAATACTCAGGTAGGCTTTTGTGTTTTAATGATACTCACTTGGTACTAAGTGGCCCAAGATGGCAAAAAATATCCCCCACACCATCACCACCAGCCTGAACTATTAATGCAAGTATTTATTTTGGACAGACAAAACAACTTGAATCCTCTTTCTTCCTCATTCTGATGCTTGGTTTGAATTTCAGGCATTAACTTGTGATCAGTGACCTGGAATGGCTTCCATCTTATTCAACTCTTAACTAAATATGGTGGAGAGAGCTTGAAATTATGTATGACAATGACTTTGACATCAATCAGAACAGCTCTGACAAGAATGTACAGGTCATATTAAATCATAGTACTACTTAACAACTGTTTGCCTGATGTCTATGCGCTGAAATGTGCTAAAAGGTGTGCTTTTTGTCTAAGTCAGAGAACAGTCAGAGTTCTTGGGCAACTTTTGAATTAGCTTATACCTCTCCTCCATATCTGTCTCATGAAGTATTCTTTTGGTTTGACATGTGATCATTTTGATGTCATTAGAATTGGGTTTTGTTGGTAAAATGCAAGAAAATGTCATGTAATTGTGTTAGAGACGTCCCACAGCTGCAGGTGGCATTTTCAGCTATCCTTTTTTTTGTTTGTTTTGTCTGTCAGACAGTCCTGAACCCAAAGACTTAAGTGTCATATGACAACAAAATGGTGGGCATTTTGTATTGAAATGTTCTTTATGTATTTGTTCATAATATGATTGTTGGAAATTCTTTGAATGATTTGTCATTAAGGGTTTAGCTCATTGTCCTGTTTGTCGTCATACTTCTTTCTGCCCTATAAGGCACATCCATCCATCCATCCATCCATTTTCTGTACCGCTTAATCCATGCAGGGTCGCGGGTGGGCTGGAGCCTATCCCAGCAAGTATCAGGCGAGAGGCAGGGTACACCCTGGACAGGTCTATAAGGTGTCACAATTACTGACATCTACTAGTTAAGATGAACATTGAAATTACTTCAAATAGCAAGCGCAATTGTGACTGGAAGGTGGCTGTCAGTGTCCAAAATTAAACACTGTCTTCTTCTATGGTTCTTCTTTTCTTTTTTTTTTACATTTTTCTGTCATTGATGTTTGGTTTTGTTACCCACTGCACCTTTAAATCATCCTATTGGTCATTGCAAACCAGTTCTCCACTAACAGCTAGAATCTGCTTTATCTATGCTATTACAGACAGGTTATCCAGATGTGTTTCAGTGTGTTTTTAACCATTTAGACTTTATGTATTGTGTTCTACGTTTATGGGGAAGGAATGAGCTAAAAAGCCCTCTGTGGAGAGGTAACATTATGTCCCACTGAAATTGTAGCTTATTCAGCTGTGATGCGAGTCACATGGGCTTGGGGCAGACAGACTCTCCATATGTCAGATTTAACAACATGATCTGTCCTGATGTGCTGCTTCATCATTAACTATGATGATGACAATCTGTTGTCCACAAGCTCTGAGTGTTACCACACAAATTCCTGCCATTAAGCCCGTTGTGTTGCTACTGTGGTTATGACAGCCTGTTTGTTGTTTCCATGCAAGGTTGTATTAATACAGATACAATGCAGAGCTCTTGGCAGACTAAATGGAGAAGGTTTTTCAGCCTGTTGTAATTGTTTGAAGTAAACAATCCTGACAGAAAAACCAAAACGGTATTATCAGGAATTAAGGGGTTGTGTGAAGGATTTGGATTTAGATTTCGTCATCAACACTCTTCCTGTGGAGAGAGGGAGTAAAAACCAAACAAGCAAAAAACACATCAGTTGCTTGAGTATGAGCATTGAGTGGGGTGCTCAAATGAGGGGATTTTGCACCATAATCACATCTACAGTTGTTAGGGCCTATTTTGTGCAGATGATTACCCACAATCATAGAGGGTGGTATACTTTAGTGTATGTTTGCTTTCATGCCACAAATGTGTACATGGTGGTCAAACAAGCACATTTTTGTAACCGATCTATTTTCTGTAAAGGTTCACTTGTATAAGTGTCTGAAGATGATTGTCACCCTTTTTAATGATAAGAAGCAATTTGTTTTATTCCGAATTCTTAATTCATTATCTGCAGACTAGAAATATGTAATCCAGACTAAAAGGTGGCTATTGAATATTATGACCATGTTTTAAAGATGAAACTTGATGTATCAGATAAAATGAAAAAAATCTTGTGAAATATAAATACAATGCCTGTATTTCATTGGACCGCCTTTAACTTTAATGACAGCACACATTCTCTGTGGCATCGTTTCATTAAGGTTCTGCAACGTACATTAATTCCGTCCAGAGTTGCACAAATATTTCTTATATTCTTATATTAACGATGGGAGAGTTGGACCAAGTCTTCCCAAAGATCCTCATTGGGGTTAAAGTCTGGACTATGTGGTGGCCAATCATGTCTCATGCGCCCTGAAATACTCTTTCAAAATTTGAATCCAGTAAATCATCACAGAATGTTTAAGTTATTGCCGATCACAATCATTTGAGATTTTTTCTGGAAGACGATGGTTTCCCACTATTCTTCCTGATTTTAATGTGTTAGACAGTTTTGTTTTTACCCATTTTTAGCAGTTTCAGAAATATTTTCTTTCCTTGATGTCAATCATTTGACTTTAATGCAACAGGTTAACATGTTTTTCATTATCATAGGATGTGTCTTCTGACACTGTTGTACAAGAAATGAGAAGCTCCTCACTACACAGTCTCTTACCTACAGTCGTGCACAAAATTATTCATACCCTTACGTTACAAAAGGAAAAAATACAGCTGTCACTGAAATAAGCTGTAATTGACAAAAGTAAAAATCCATAAAAAATTTTGTGCACGACTGTAGGTAAGAGACTGTGTAGTGAGGAGCTTCTCATTTCTTGTACAACAGTGTCAGAAGACACATCCTATGATAATGAAAAACATGTTAACCTGTTGCATTAAAGTCAAATGATTGACATCAAGGAAAGAAAATATTTCTGAAACTGCTAAAAATGGGTAAAAACAAAACTGTCTAACACATTAAAATCAGGAAGAATAGTGGGAAACCATCGTCTTCCAGAAAAAATCTCAAATGATTGTGATCGGCAATAACTTAAACATTCTGTGATGATTTACTGGATTCAAATTTTGAAAGAGTATTTCAGGGCGCATGAGACATGATTGGCCACCACATAGTCCAGACTTTAACCCCAATGAGGATCTTTGGGAAGACTTGGTCCAACTCTCCCATCGTTAATATAAGAATATAAGAAATATTTGTGCAACTCTGGACGGAATTAATGTACGTTGCAGAACCTTAATGAAACGATGCCACAGAGAATGTGTGCTGTCATTAAAGTTAAAGGCGGTCCAATGAAATACAGGCATTGTATTTATATTTCACAAGATTTTTTTCATTTTATCTGATACATCAAGTTTCATCTTTAAAACATGGTCATAATATTCAATAGCCACCTTTTAGTCTGGATTACATATTTCTAGTCTGCAGATAATGAATTAAGAATTCGGAATAAAACAAATTGCTTCTTATCATTAAAAAGGGTGACAATCATCTTCAGACACTTATACAAGTGAACCTTTACAGAAAATAGATCGGTTACAAAAATGTGCTTGTTTGACCACCATGTACACATTTGTGGCATGAAAGCAAACATACACTAAAGTATACCACCCTCTATGATTGTGGGTAATCATCTGCACAAAATAGGCCCTAACAACTGTAGATGTGATTATGGTGCAAAATCCCCTCATTTGAGCACCCCACTCAATGCTCATACTCAAGCAACTGATGTGTTTTTTGCTTGTTTGGTTTTTACTCCCTCTCTCCACAGGAAGAGTGTTGATGACGAAATCTAAATCCAAATCCTTCACACAACCCCTTAATTCCTGATAATACCGTTTTGGTTTTTCTGTCAGGATTGTTTACTTCAAACAATTACAACAGGCTGAAAAACCTTCTCCATTTAGTCTGCCAAGAGCTCTGCATTGTATCTGTATTAATACAACCTTGCATGGAAACAACAAACAGGCTGTCATAACCACAGTAGCAACACAACGGGCTTAATGGCAGGAATTTGTGTGGTAACACTCAGAGCTTGTGGACAACAGATTGTCATCATCATAGTTAATGATGAAGCAGCACATCAGGACAGATCATGTTGTTAAATCTGACATATGGAGAGTCTGTCTGCCCCAAGCCCATGTGACTCGCATCACAGCTGAATAAGCTACAATTTCAGTGGGACATAATGTTACCTCTCCACAGAGGGCTTTTTAGCTCATTCCTTCCCCATAAACGTAGAACACAATACATAAAGTCTAAATGGTTAAAAACACACTGAAACACATCTGGATAACCTGTCTGTAATAGCATAGATAAAGCAGATTCTAGCTGTTAGTGGAGAACTGGTTTGCAATGACCAATAGGATGATTTAAAGGTGCAGTGGGTAACAAAACCAAACATCAATGACAGAAAAATGTAAAAAAAAAAGAAAAGAAGAACCATAGAAGAAGACAGTGTTTAATTTTGGACACTGACAGCCACCTTCCAGTCACAATTGCGCTTGCTATTTGAAGTAATTTCAATGTTCATCTTAACTAGTAGATGTCAGTAATTGTGACACCTTATAGACCTGTCCAGGGTGTACCCTGCCTCTCGCCTGATACTTGCTGGGATAGGCTCCAGCCCACCCGCGACCCTGCATGGATTAAGCGGTACAGAAAATGGATGGATGGATGGATGGATGTGCCTTATAGGGCAGAAAGAAGTATGACGACAAACAGGACAATGAGCTAAACCCTTAATGACAAATCATTCAAAGAATTTCCAACAATCATATTATGAACAAATACATAAAGAACATTTCAATACAAAATGCCCACCATTTTGTTGTCATATGACACTTAAGTCTTTGGGTTCAGGACTGTCTGACAGACAAAACAAACAAAAAAAAGGATAGCTGAAAATGCCACCTGCAGCTGTGGGACGTCTCTAACACAATTACATGACATTTTCTTGCATTTTACCAACAAAACCCAATTCTAATGACATCAAAATGATCACATGTCAAACCAAAAGAATACTTCATGAGACAGATATGGAGGAGAGGTATAAGCTAATTCAAAAGTTGCCCAAGAACTCTGACTGTTCTCTGACTTAGACAAAAAGCACACCTTTTAGCACATTTCAGCGCATAGACATCAGGCAAACAGTTGTTAAGTAGTACTATGATTTAATATGACCTGTACATTCTTGTCAGAGCTGTTCTGATTGATGTCAAAGTCATTGTCATACATAATTTCAAGCTCTCTCCACCATATTTAGTTAAGAGTTGAATAAGATGGAAGCCATTCCAGGTCACTGATCACAAGTTAATGCCTGAAATTCAAACCAAGCATCAGAATGAGGAAGAAAGAGGATTCAAGTTGTTTTGTCTGTCCAAAATAAATACTTGCATTAATAGTTCAGGCTGGTGGTGATGGTGTGGGGGATATTTTTTGCCATCTTGGGCCACTTAGTACCAAGTGAGTATCATTAAAACACAAAAGCCTACCTGAGTATTGTTGCTGACCATGTCCATCCCTTCATGACCACAGTGCACAATCTTCTGATGGCTACTTCCAGCAAGATAATGCACCATGTCACAAAGCTCAGATCATCTCCAACTGGTTTCTTGAACATGACAATGAGTACTGTACTCCAATTGCCTCCACTCCAGTCACCAGATCTCAATCCAATAGAGCAGTGGTTCCCAACCTGGGGTCCCTTACTACCTTAAAGGGGTCCCCAAAGAGCATAGGGTCTGGGAGGTTTTGACTGAACAGAGTCTCTGTAATTGTTGAAATTAAGAGAACTAAACAGGTCCTACAGTGAATAAATATGGGTCATAAAAAGCTGCTACAAAATATTTTCAAAGTCAAAAATAAATAGATAAATAAAGCTACTTAATAGACCACACCTTGTGCATCCAATACATTTTCGTCCATGTACTGTGTGGTCAGAGAGCTGATGGTACGGTAATGGAGAAGTTCATGTCTATCCTGGCAACATTGATTTTTCCTACACCGTTTCATTAATGAAACACATCTGAGAAACACCATGGGCAGATAACTGGTGCCTGTTTAAAAGGAAAAGTAAAGCTATATGTCGATAGTTTATACCTTAACTGGTTTTATCAAAGGAAGGAAAAGGACTCAGCCAGAATACATCATAAGTGGCAAGAGTCTAGTTGAAGAAAGCATGAAGGTGGGTGTGGGTGTGGACAGTTGACAAATCTGCAGTAACTGTGCGATGCTATCATGTCAATATGGAGCAAAGTTTTTGAGGAATGTTTCCAACACCTTGTTGAATCTATGGCACCAAGAATTAAGAAGGACAGGGGATCCAACCCGGTATTAGCAAGGGGGACCTAATAAAGTGTCCATTCAGTGTAAACCAGGACTTTCATGACATTAGGTTTAGCAGAGACATTCAAGCAAGAGAGAACTATGACAGGTTTTTATCAAACTGTTTCATTCATATTAATATAACAGGTCATTTAAATATGGTGAAAGATTAGATCAAACAGCTAATCCGTCACAAAGGTTTTCATGCGTGACACGATTGTGCTGAGTTTGATTCAGACTGATCAGCTGGATTCATCCATGAGGTGTTTAGATTCCATGTGTTTGAGGCTGTGTGTTTAAAAAGTCGATTCAGTAAGACATCATGATGATCAGAGACTGAGCTTAAAGTGACCCTTACACCTAACAAATACTGCTACGTCATCGGACTAAAGTAGAATTATTCATGTAGATTCTTATTCCACATCATTCCTCTTCCTGTGTAGCTTCAAGAATCATTGTGTTTTTTTTAAACAAAGAATCGACAAACGATTTCTCGAAGGAGAAGGTGACAGTGACCTCAGCTGCCTTCCTCTGCTGCCCTCTGGTGGGGTGATATAATTTCACACAGAGCAAACATGACACTAAAATTCAATAACAGCTCATAATTTATCTCAATGCAAAGACCTCAATACCTTACTGAAATCTATAATGCATACTAATACTAGAAGTGTAACAGAAAATACAGGATAATACACAGTACAAGGCATATAATTAACAGTATATATTTACAAATTACCATTTATTTTTAATGTTTGAATGTAAAGCTCGGCCAGCTCTTAAACAGAATTCACACAAAAAAGATGCTTTGAAAAAGTAGCAACACAAATATAACTTCAGAGAAGAAAACAGAAGTATTGTTTTAGTTGAAGAATCTGGGACTCCTAAGTGTCCGCAAGTAAATGCTTCCAATTTAATGTATTTCTTGCATATTTTCTGACTGCTACATTTTCAGAATTACAAATTAAATATACTCAATTTTTGGCACAGTTTCAACCGCTCAGCCATGTACTTACAGACCCTGTTAATGTGCAAGTCTTTTTTTTATTGCAGGTCCATTATTTTCATATTATTTCCCAGGAAGTTTAATATCCAATAAATGATCCAATAAACATCTGTGCAAGGTGAAACTCCAGGAATCATTCATATCAAGTTTTGATAGTGAAATACCACTTTCCAATTAAATTGATAGAAACCTGTATAAATAAACTACTAACCCTGCATTTATAAATCGTATTCCCTTCCAAACACTGCCAAACCTAGTCTTACAGAGTCAAGATGACTTTAAAGTTCTTACTCTAAAAGTCACTGAATCTAAAATAATCAGCAGCAGTGAATCCGAAGTGGGACTGTGGATAATAAAATCATATTTTAACAGAAGTATGTGTCTTCCCTTAGAGTTGAGTTTATCATTAACATTTATATATTTAGATCCATGTTGTGGCAGAAAAAGTAAAGAAACTAGAAGTGAATGTTATGATAGCTGGTTTGGTTTGTGGTTGTAACTGCTTGTATATCTGCACATAGGCTACATCTGCACACATCTGTTTGTGTGCATCAAACTGAAAGCAAACATTTACTAATTCACACCAGATTATTTGTCCATCTCTATACTAACTGAGATACCTGAGTATCCAGTGAGTTCACATCAATAGTGAAGTCCATTGCCTCCCACGACATGGCTTCTACTGAAAATAACTTCCAATGTTTTTACACCACGTGTATTTCCCTCACCTAAACGGATATTAAGCAGACTGTTCATCGGGTTAAGAGATAGAAAAGCAGCAGAAAAATATTGAGAGAAAATTATGCAAACCAGTAAGTAGCAAATGATTTCCAGTGATGTGTTTTGTTGGGAATAATCAACAGTCAAAGTTTTAAATAGCACAGTTTTGTAAGCTTTAGATTAAGCTTTTCTGTTGCCATTCATATGAACTAGTTTCTGCAGGAGCAAAGCAAGACAGCAGCAGCTCCATGACTGACCAGCTTTTTATGTAGGCTTTGATCTTCTTACAGCAGACGTACCACTGATCTGAGAGTCCAAACTGTCTGGATTAGTCTCATACTATGAAACAGACTACAAGAACTCTTCACATCTATAAAATACATGCAGTATTTACCAATACCATCAAGCCAACCTTTGTGCTCCTTTTGGTCAATAATTAGGGTTTTCAACAATTAAGTGGTTTGGCTGAGAGACAGATGTTTTTAAATATCTGATTCTTCAGGAGAAAAAACAAAGAAGAATAAAATAGCTGTGTCTAAAAGAATGTATTTAGATGTCTGGAGTGACTAAATCTCAAAAACCCTGAAAAATCATCACACTAACTTTACGTTTATCATTATTTAGTATGAAAGAGTTCCAAACACAGGGTTTAAAATGGAGTAATACTACGGTTTGACCAAAACACTTTTACGTTTCAACCGAAACACTTTTACATTTTAACCGAAACACTTTTACATTTCGAACATAACACTTTAACATTTCAATTTAACATTTTGACTGAAACACTTTAACAAATTGACCGAAACACTTTAACAGAGTTTGGGGCAGTAGTGGCTCAGGAGGTAGAGTGGGTTGCCCAATAACCCAAAGGTTGGCAGTCTAAATCCTGCTCACGCCCCAGTCAACTGTCATGTTTTGGTCGAAATGTTAAAGTGTTTCGGTCAAATTGTGAAAGTGTTTAGGTGGATGTAAATTTGTTTTGCACCTCCAGGCCACCGTAGTAATCACATAGTATCACTATGGTATTTTAATCAAAGCATCACACAGACACTTTGGTAAGACCTAAGGAAACCATCAACTTGTGAAATAGGGCATGATGAAGTATGTCTCCCTTAAAAATCTCTTGCCACATCATTATTACTTGTCTACTTTGCTTCAGAGTAGACCTTCTATTTACATCACCAATTCCTAAAAAGTTGAGATGCTGTGTAAAATGTAATTTAAGGTCACGCTCACACCAGCCTTGTTTAGTCCAGTTGAACTGAACCCTGGAGCGTTTACCTCCTTGGTGCGGTTCATTAGGGGTGGTCTCGGACCGCTATCAAGTGAACTGTAGAGCGTATTTCTTCCGGTGTGAACCCCATCCGCACCAATCACAAGAAGCGCACTGTTTACATCATATCCTGTTCTGGTCAGAGGAAAAGTTAGCAAATGTCTGGCAGGGGACAAACGGGGAGTTACAAAGAAGTGAGATGCCTTCTGGATATATGGAACGACGAAAATATTTCACAACTATTGGAGAAGGTGCGCAAGAACACTGAGGTATTCAAAATATTCAGCGAAAAAATTAAAGAGAATGGGTTCAACCGAACAGTTGAACAGTGTCATGTGAAAGTTAAGAAAGTACGTCAACAATACATCAAAGTACGAGACGCCTTGCAGAAAAGTGGTAGCTTTCAGATGTTACGGACAAATTTGTGTGGTTTGATGACCTCGATAAGATCCTGAATACAAGACCCGTGGTGAGCCCTGTAGATGTTGTGGAGTCATACAAGGAGGGAGCCAAGAGCTTGTCACCAGCTTGTCACCTAACTAGGAGAGCACGTCTTTGGTTGATACAGAGATGGATAGCCACAGCTCCTCGGTTGATGGAGAGGACTCTGATAAAGGTGGTAAGTTTATGTTTAACTGATATTTCGACTGTGCAGTGTACAGGCCTTATCTCTCCCATTGTCAGGAGGATGTGTTGATTGATTCAACCAACATCAAAACGTAGTAACGTTAAGTTGTGCAGCTTGGTGTGGAGGTTAAGTAAGGGATAATGCCTGACCAGGTGTTCATTATCAGAAATTAATGGACGACGCGGAGGCGTGAACCATCCCAACCCAGCTCACATTCCCTATTAGTGGGTGAACATACAACGCTTAGCGAGGTATGTTGACTTTCTGTTGCCACCAACTGATATTTTAGGCAGCGCAATGATTTAGAACAATCAGGCTATTTGACCAGAACTATTTTTAACTGGTGTCCTACATCACTTTTTAATGTACACCCTGTAGCCAATCAGAATTGAGTATTCACCCAGACCATGGTATAATTTGAATTATAAGATTAAGCCCCAAAAAAAGTAATCATATCCAGGTAGAAATTTAATGCTGATGGCGGTGCGGCACTTCAGCATCACAAGGAAGTTTTCACTTCCAGATAACACTGGTTAAATCATCTGTTACCAACTTCATTCAATCAGTTGCTGATTCTGTTGTCTTTAACCCTTTGACAAATTTGCTGTAAGTAGGGCAAGCATGCTGACGCTTATAAATATATGTTAGTCAAAGCCATTCTTTACACTTTCCCACCCAATAAACATTTTATATTTACAAATTGTTCATTTTAATCATACATGCATTGTGCAAGTTTCTTTCTAAAAGTCAGATCCTTTCCCTTCTCCACCAAGTGAAGGAGCAATGGAGTGGTTGATGGCAAATGTTTATTGTTTGCACTGTTTCAAGGAGTCTATAAAAATGTGAGTTCATACAGGTTCCCGTGCAAGACAGCAGTTTACTGTTGACATAAATTGTTGTAATAGATATAGTTGAAGTTTGAGCATTTAAAGAGAAAAGATAAGGATAAAACAAAAAGAAAATGAGATAAGGAAAAGGTGGGAAGATGTAAAGTGAAAAAGTTAAGAAAAAAGAAGGAGGTTTTGGAGATAAATTTCATATGACCGACTTCATTAAATGGCAACACCTTACTTTCATTTCCAAGTATAGTTAGCAGTATATTAGCGCAGATCAAACAGTAGCCTTGCAATAATCCTGGTGGCTGCATCTGCATGACGATGCTAAAGTGAGCATTTGATTCAGAACCTCAGATTTATCAATTAACAGGAAAGTTGTGGGGGAAAAGTGGTTGTTTTTTTCTGTTGTGATAGGTATTACAAACTAGTTAATACCTAAACACTGTTTCAAACCCACTTTTACAATTTTTAAACCTATATTTGCTCACATTAAGACCAGATTTGACCAAGTCCAGATGGAACAGCCATTACAAGGAGACTAACATAAATTACTCTTGTATGTAAAGTCTTTTTTTTTGTTATCCCATTAATTGATCAAAAGAAAGTTTAGAGGAAACAAATGAAGGCAGATTCAATTTTGCTTAAGCTTTGGCACACTGCAATGGCTATACAAATACAACCCCAATTCCAAAAAAGTCAGGATTTAAATGTAAATAAAGACAGAATACACTGATTTCCAAATCTCCCCCAATCTTCCCCTATAGAACATAAACAATATGGCAATATGGGAGCAACACATTTAAAAAAGGCTTAAAAAGTCATTGGAGCATTTGACAACTAAATGGGTTAATTGGCAACAGGTCAGTAACATGACTGGGTATAAAAGTAGCATTCACCAAGTTCACCAAACTACAACAAACTACATCTAAAACTTGTAGATAAAATTTAGAAAAATGGTCCTCAACATAAAATTTGCCAAGACTTTGAAGATCTCACAATTGACAATGTAATATCATCACAAGACTCTGAAAATCAGGAGGATTTTTATCTATCTTTTACACTGAACTGTTTTTCCACGTGGGGCCCATAAGGGTTAAATAGGGGCTGCAGATAAAGGATCCAAGAGAGGGATTGTCCCACAAGGACATGCTAGCTAGGAATCATTTAACAACCACAGCTTTTAAGTAGCCTTTTGTTTTGTTTTGTTTTTCTGTATATTTTGTCAGTAAAAAGAATATTCATAATTACTGTGACCCAACCTGACTCTGGGGCCTTACTTGACTTCAAGTCCTCCATTTATCCTCGTCTAAATCTAAGTGAGAAGTGTTACAAAGAAAGAAAAATGTATAAAGTAGTAAAGTCATCAACTCCACGGTGTCATGTTCTTGATCTCATTCATCCACCTGTCACCACAGAGATGATTACTGCCTACTTCAAATTCCTCCCACAAACCAAGTTATTTTAGGTGTATGATTAACAGGCCTATGTCCTTCCAAGATTTTTAATTTAATAGTGGTGAGACAAATTGATTTAGTTGAAAAGTAAGCAATGCCGTTTTATGAAGCTGCATTACTTGTATATAGTGTGAGATTCACACCTTTCATTAAGCCCAGCAGTCCTCAAGCTTCAGCAAACAAAGCACAGCCCCTTGACAAGAGCTCATTGTTTCTCTGCTTTAACATCCACATGCTCCTGCCATTCAAAATGCCACAGTTAATTAGTCAAGGTGCATTAGACACTGTCATCATGACCTGAGATTTACACCCCTCAGTGCCTCTGTTGTGCAGGAGATGAAGGATGTAATCCCCTCAGAATGATGACAGTTCATGTTTCATTACAGAAATGGTGGATTTTTATGATTTTTTTCCACGTCATTGTGTATTGTTGAGCACTATTACAACAATATCACATAAATTATCTGCTGTAAGCAATGTTTTTTTCCTCTTAAAAGAGATCAGCCAGAAGCAAAAGTCTAATCCTCAAATGCAATTGCTTCATTGCAGTTTCACCAGCAGCTAATAAAACTTTTCTGAACCATGATTGACATTCTTATCCACACCTGCAGCATGAATTAATATAATCAAATATTCCAAAATCTCCCCCCCTATGAAGTCCAAATTACAGGTGGTGCAGTCATGAGCATGTTATATCAACTAGCTTTATGCAGTACAATATTTGAATTTCATTTCCAAAGCAAAGGAGCATGTTGGGTATGGGATGAGGCTTTAAAAAGCTGTGTTAACATACAACACTTAGACGCAATCCTGAATCTGGGCATTCATTCTTCTCAGCTAGTACACATCATTTATTGGAAATCCTGACAAGGTAATCAGTCTTATTGAACAGAAAGTGTGAGAGGTGTACATTCAGTCAAGTAGTTATACATTACCAACATCTTTTGCTTTTGAAAACAAAGCAGCTATATTCAGCACAGCAACAGAGTGGCACACTGCATTTAGCTTCTTTTCAACGCAGGAGGGCAAAAGGTTCCTTTTGTTAAGAGCACCTCCTTTCCCAGCATGGCCACTGGGAGAAAGAAGACTCTGGGGAAATGAGTCTGTCATCTATAATTAGAAACAATTCTTCTTGGCTGGACTGTTATCTCACCCACCTACTGTACAGTAGCCGCAGGGAGCAGGCAGATTTTTTTTAGCAAACCAGCTTTAAGACCTCTTTACTCTTGGGCATGCAGGTATACGCAAGCGCAACACAATGAGACACTCTCTTAAGCACTTGGTGAAGAAAATTGGTGTCGCAATCCGTTTTTAGGGCAGGTGGATTATTAGAAAAACCCTGGCCTTTTTCCTCATCTCCTGTGGTCTCAACATTGAATAAGACTCATCTTACAAAGGCACGACTGTCTGAGCCGTCAGCCTTGGTTAAATGAAACATCAAGGCACCTCTCTGCCACCAGCTGATTAAAAATGGATTAATCAAGTTTAGTAAAGAGGAGAACAGTATAGAGATTCAATTTACCCCCCCCCCCAACATATTTAAAACGTAATTACATCACAGGCGTTGATAGATTTGAGCAAGGCACAAAGGTTTTTTAGATCTTTCAAATTAGCAGAGACCTAGTACTGCTTCTACATTCACTCTGTTAAAGGTGGGTGACGCAGTGACGTCCTTACCAGGACTACTAACAGACGCTTAAAGAAATCATGGAAAAAATTTGTAAAAGGGGTAAATAATAATGATAATAAAATAAAATCTGTCAATTTGTCTTATTTTTTTGGAATTAAGTTTATGTTTCAAGACTGGGCTCTTTGGTTCCTATTCCTGATTTCCATGTTAGCACAATGTGTATGGTACAAGAAAATGTTTTAAACAAATGTAACTGTGAACAAACCTGTAAAAACAGCAACGGTTAAAAATGAGATTTGCAATAAATACAAGAACGCTAAACATTCAGTCTTTAGGCCATTAAAACTCAATGTTCATTGTAAGATCCTGTGTTATTCACCTTTTAACTCCAAACATTAATTCTTGCTCTTTTCAACAGTATATTCTGTAATTAATCACCGTTAATGCAAATTATGACACCAGAACTCTGGGGTAAATTGCAAACCAAAGCATTACTAACTTATTTCCTCAGAAAAACTACTAGTAAGATGTATAAAGGTGCCAATTAATCTACTCTGTGTACTGGGCTAACATGTCTAAATTAGGGCTGTCAAATTTTTTGATCAGATTAATCACAATTTACAAATTATTTAATAATTAATCACCATTATGTCTGAAATATGCCAGATTTTACTGTATTGTATAAACACAAAGAGAAAGCCAATGCTAAGAAATATATAGCATTAACTGACCTTCACTTGGGTTTTTCTTCACTTTTCTGTACATTAGATGATCACTTTAGTTGTAAAAATCAATTCAACATTTCATAAAATCTATACCTTAAAGACCCATTCCTTAACTTTTAGACCTTAAAACTCTGTGTTCCAGACTCGTTTGATGGCACGTTGACATCCATTATGTGCATTTCTGGAGCCAGCGCTGCACAGAAGCATTCCATGGCTAATAAAGCGTACTGTACAACTTTTTCATCAGGGACGCATGTGTGACATTGCAGTTGAGTTGAGCTCCGCACATGCGTTACACGCTAGGAAGCGGATGTAAACAACCGGCTGTTTTGAACATGAACCGTCGGAATTGACAAAGAAACGTTAGAAGATATTAACCGAGGAAGGGATGAAACAAAAAAATAGCCGGAGGCAGAGCAAGAGCTAAGACAAGAGTGCTAAGTTTTTACTGTCTAGAGAGAGCTCACAGTAAAGGAAGGATGCAAGATGGATGTCAGTGACTGTAAAAAATATGGACAAACCTTCCGACCTGTAGGTTTCTGAAGAGCTGAATTGAGCCTCATTGGGCATTTCCGACCTTCGCCATCTTGGTTGCGTCACGGGTCTCGTCACTCCCGGAAAATAAAAAAATGGGCAATGAGGTGGCGCTGAGAGGGGGGCTGTGAGCGAGGGGAGGATTGATTGACACCCATCAAACTCTGAGCAGCCTGTAGCTACGAGCCGGCTAAAAAGTTATAAATAAATTCCCTCCCCCTCCACAGTTGTCACAACGGTAAACTTGACCTATAACGGAGCGGGCCGCGTCTGGGCATTTTTCACTCTTTTTCTTTCCTTACACATCAGGAGTCAACGATGCGGAGGAAATACTGGACAGAGCAGGTGAGGGAGCTGTGAGTACAGGACATACAGTAGGCCTTACACAAATGAACAACACGGTAGTTCAAATAACTTATTAACTATTTGATATTTTTCTGCATTTATAAGTGTTTTGGTTTTTGTCTGTTCATTGAGTAACATGAACCCCAACCAGTTTCTTGATAAAGGAAAATGCTGGAATTTGAATTAGTATTATTTATGTTTCCAATGCTCAATTTCCTTTTTTGTTTCTATTG
>JAOXYM010000016.1:18705347-18719373 GCA_028567055.1 Leptatherina wallacei | reverse complement strand
CAGCATTAGGCTTATTCTTAAGGGGGTAAATATTAGTATGTGTTTAAACTACCACCAGAAGCCCATTGCTATGATAACGGGCATTTTCTGTGTGTGTGTGTGTGTGTGTGAATCTGGAGAATCCAGGTTGGGAGTATTGGTGGTGGTGAAGTAGAAATAATAACACTCCCTGTGTTAAGAGGGGGTATATAAAACCACGGCACCACGCCTGAGCTTTACTATATCAGACTGACCTGGACATCGCTGGCATCTGGAGTCATCCGACACCTTTTCTAACATTCCTCTTCTTAAAATCCAGAGACAGAGCATGTGTGTGTGCGTTTGTGTAGATAAGATGTAAATACGCTGCCTTGATGCGTTCTTTGGCGTGGTCACTCCTAAAGACTGGATAGAAGCTGTCCATACAGACAAAACAAGAGAAAGTAGAATAGACTTATACCTCTATATTAAATGTCTGTCCATCAGTTCTGGGTCAAGCAGTCCTTAAGAAATCAGTTGTGATGCTCGATGTCCCTCAAGTTGGGTCCAGATGGGTGGGATGAGGGTAAATAGACCATCCGGTTAACATGACCTGCCCCATCTCATCTGTTAACATCTTGTTATGGGGACTATTGAACCCAGGACTGATGAGAGAGGAAACATGCTCAGTAGTAGTCGTGTTGGAGTTCAAATAATGAAGCTCGCCAAATAAGGAATTTTTCCAAACACACACACATCACTTTATATTTTTATATATATATATGTATGTATAATGTGTATAATATAAAATGTATGTATATATCTGTCTTATGCTCTTTTCATACTTTTTTAAAAACCATTATTTATTCATTTTAGAAGATTTTTTAAAATGTTTTCTAAAACCTTTTTTTTTTTTTTACCCCTGAGAATACCATGGACTGCTTACAAAATACAACTCTCAGAGAGCAACAAAAAGCCTGTAAATTTCTTTATAAAAAGAAAAAACAAAAAAAAACTAAATTCAACAAGTTGAGCGCAGGTCTCTGAAACTTAATTTCATTATCTTCATTTGTTTAATGTGAGGAAAACGTGCAGTAAGCCATCAGTTACAGGAGATTGGTCATGTCAAATGTGAGTGGCCGCCATGTTGGCGCCATAAGCCTGCTAATGCTTGTTTTATTGCACCAACACTACACACTGCATAGATACACATGGATGATCTGAGGCAACCTAATTCCCTTGATACTTGTTGTTTGAAACTTTCAATTCATAATGCAATAAAAACAAAATAGGTTTGATGTTGAAGACTTAAGTTCCAACAAATTATCCACTGAGAGACGAGCTGGACAATGGATGCTCATTTTAACGCATTTTGATAAGATGGGAATTTCTTTTTGGCAGGGAAAAAATATGGTTTTAGTAACCTTTATTAAATTTTCTAAGAAGCTCACAAAAGATGTCTTTGTGATGACATCAAAGGTGTTTAGTTTGGCGGATGTGTGAATGGAAAAAAAGATGGTCTTATCAGCTCAGAGATGATCCAATGACCACCATCTGCAGTGATATCTAATGACTTATTTTCTGAATCACAAATTCCCATTTTTGATTCAATCTGGATTTGGTTTTCGGAATTTTCCACTAAATATATTAAATTTAAATGGTATCGAAAATGAAAAAAGGACTCAAACTCCAACAATACTATAAATGACAAAGCTTCACACATTCTTGTGGGCATTTAGTCCTGACTTCAGGTATATTAATTTATTCATACATTAAACTTACATAGCAACTCTTTTGGTGGTCGCTCTTATCAAAGAGGCAGCAGCATCGTTCCCTCAGTGTGACCTGGCCAAACTCTGTGTTTTGATGGCTTTTGACTGCAGTGGTGCAGTTTGGGGGAAGAACAGACCAGTAAGCAGCTCTTTGCAATGATAGATTTGTGTGGCTCTGCTTTGCAAAGTGCTGCAGATGCTTTGTCAGTAAATGGCAAATTCTGCATTTACATCTACATTTTAGGCACTATTCAATTAAGGTGACAAGGAGCCCGGTGCTGGTTACCCCTGGTAACCATCCCAGCGGGATTTCCTTTTGCTTTGATTGTAAGAAATCCGATTGAGGAGCAACTGATTGATATATTTATTGATTGTTTGGCTGATTTAGTTGGTTTGGGAAGAAAGGGCCACAGGACAAGCGACAGAAGGCACAAAGTTTTTGCAATGATTTTTTTTTTCTTTTTCCCAAAGATTCAGGGGGAGAAAATATCTAGGACGAATTTGACAGCAGCTGACAAAGGTCAGATATTTATCCAACAGTTGAGATGTGAGCGAAGGGATTTGCTATTGTAGCTTGTGTGAGTATGTTTGTGTTTGTGACTCTGTGTGACAGTCTGACAGAGCACCAGGGGTGGTGTCAATCTGTGTGTAACATAAAGCACGGACAAGTTGGAGATCTGGAAACAGATTTGGGAATAAAGGCTTCAGTGTACATCTTTCAGCCGAGTCAATTAAAAGATAATTGACCCCAACCCTGATTGAGCCTCTATAATACACTTGAGTGCTTACATTACAGCTCTTATGACTTGCTAGTTGTGCTTTTGAAGGCTGAATACACGGCGTCCCATGTCATCCTCTGCACATATTCAAACCAAGTCTGGTGTGAAATTGTCTTCCACTGAATATATTCAAGAAAACAAAGACTCTTCGGATGCAACTTGGGCCGCAACGACTAAGTATGTAGCATACCCTGAAACCAGCTTGAGTAATAATAAGAATAATAATGCCCCAAAATGTTTGTTCCCAAGTCTGACAGGTACCACAGACGTGAGGCCAGAACCGGGTGCTTGAACACCCAGTAAGAAAATGAATCTGAAATATACAAAACAGAAAAGACTAAAGGTAATGTTTTTTTTTTCCTATTTGTTAAATGTATCACATCGTATGATGAGTTAAACTGCGGTCCAGTGGAGAAGCATTACTGTACGATATACAGCTACATTCAAAGTCCCCCCCTCCCAAAAAAAAAAACTGAAAAAACAAAGCAGTTGAAGAGCTGAAGAAATTCTCCATGTAGGTGTGATGGGATTTGGTCGAACAAAGCCATCCAGCCATGGTCTGTAGACTTTATACTGGGCACAGATGGGGAGCCAGCAGCATTCTGCCGAGATAACCGCCTGCATGTGCGTACTTGTCCATTTGAGTCTCAGTTCTTTAGGATGCCAGCACGCTTCTCCTCAGCAGGTCCTCATTCCCAGAATGCAACTGTGACAGCCGCAGTTTGCGTCCGCCAGAGCGTGTGTCCGAATCACTCTGCTCACCATCAGTGAAGTACCCATCAGTCTCAGCAGTGTCCAACAGGGACGTGTCCTTTCCTGCAAGAGACTCCAGCCCAACTACGCCTGCCCTTCCTCTTGATTTACCCTGGCGGGACAGACGGGGACGTGAGGCCCCGCCGCGGAGGATTGCCCCTGTGTCAGGCACTGTGATCCCCGGACTGGAAGCTGGAAGTGGAGAAGAACTCGCTTTGATACCAGATCCAGCCCCTGATGTAACTCCATTCCCCATGTGGACGCTGTCCCATGGGCCACGCTCCTCAGAAATGTGACAGGAATCCATTTTAGAGATAGGAGGCTGTGGTGGTGGGTCCCTGTGAAGGTCTGAGCTCCTGGTCTGGTGGTGATGACTGTGGTGGTGCATGGTCTTACAGGAGCCCCTGGACCTTTCTCCTCTCCGGCCAACATGGCTGGTCTTTTCCTCCGTCACACTCGCCCAGAGGCTCTTAGCCGTGGAAGAGCTGCTGTCGGCGGATGCAGCCGCTGCAGACAGGAGCATCTGAGGCTGAGTGGGAGTGCTGGCTTGTCCTCGAGCACGGGGCTTGTTGCTCCCTCGGGGTTTGCGGCCCAGCTGGGGCGTTTTCCAGGCAGACTGCATAGAGTTCTCCATCATGAGGTTTAGCAAACTCTCCTCACCCTGCAGGAGCTGGATGACAGGAGGAGAAAAACATGTGAGACTAGGGAGGCCAGGTACTGACTGAGGGATGAATGAGGGGATTGTGATACAAGGATACCAATTTTAAAGGAATGACCAAAGTAAATCAGACATGAAAAACGCTGTATCAGCTGATATATTTGTTGGTGCCAGTCAATGGATAAAGAATATTCTCACTTTATCTGAAAAGTTGATCAATAGAACAGCTGATTTCTCTAAGAACAAAGTTAATGTTTTACGATAGCATTCTACTAACAAAATACATTATCTATTGTATCTAATGTACTGTAGTCCAAGGATGATTGAGTTCAGACATTATCGTCCATGCTTCCTACAGGACTAACCCTACCTGGTCAGAAAGCAGGCTGCCACTTTTGTCGTGGTGCTGGGCACCCAGAGCCCACTGGCTCAGCATGTCATCAGCAGTGATCTGAACCGACTGGGCGAGCCAGCTGTCAAACAAAGAGTTGTCCAGTGGGAAAGACTTTGACAAACCTGGAGGAAGGGGGAAGAGGAATAAAAGGGCAAACATGAAAATAAAGGGAGAAAAAATGGAGCGAGAGGGGGAAACAAAGCACACAGGTGAGGGTTTCAGTATCAACAAACAAACAAAAAAAGAAAATACAGGCAAATTTGTTCTAAGTTTCAATAGACCTGAATGGATACGTTTTTAAAATCAAAAGGTAAAAGGCACATATAGAGCAAGCACACACAGGATTGTGAACATTTGTACCATAAGAGCTTTTGACATATTTGCTGAAACGTTACCAATGTCCTGACAGTAATATGTAAGACGGGTATGAAAAAGAAATGAATCTCCTTTGTCAGGAGGGGCTTTGGAAGCAAAGCTCAAGCACAGCAGAGAGGGAGGGGAGGATGCATTCATATCTTCTAGGTAAATCAACTTTAGAACACCAAGCTTATTTAAAGGGATACTGTGTAACTTTTGGCCACTAGGGGGCTAAACCTGTAACTTCCCACAGGCCACACGACACTGTCGCAAAATTAAACAGTCTTCTCTTTCTGGCCTCCTCAGACACCGTTTTCATCTTCTTACTTTGTTTAGTCATGAAAAACTTTCAAGGAAAAAGTAGCACGAAGCAGAGCCCTCTGTGTTTATAGCGGGGAGCGGTAAAGCAAAGCGCTGCAGGTCACATGATCCCATGAGAGACGGAGCTGCTCCTGAAAAATTACAATGTCTGGCTTCTGAAGAGGGCAGCCCCCCCGGAGCGCCGACACGCGTCAAGCACTATCTATTAACCCCAGAAATCATCCATTATTACTCCCATTAGGCTGATATTTGGGTCAAAAGTTACACGGCATCCCTGTAAATCCAACATTGACTCGTGCATCATTTTTACTTCTTACATTCTGTTTAAAAACAACATTCAAATGCAAACAGTAAAAACAGGGCACAGGCCAGTTGTAAATGTACAAATCAGTATAATAAGTAAAATATAATTTAAAAGCTTATGATTGTGAGATCATTAAGTTAATGGTACCAAAATCTAGAAAAAGAAGCAATGTTAAAAATTGTAGGAGGAAAAAAGTTAGTTTTTAGAACTTCTAAACGTAATGTGTTGTATCTGACCTTATTATAATAATAAACAATAACAGAACCAAAGAAGATAAACATCAACATTTAGAGTACACAGTGCTATGCTACTAATCCAAACATATTGTTTCCAATTCTTAATCAGATAATAAGATATGAACCTGCTCTTAGGTGTAATCCTGTTTTCTGTCTTTTTTCTGAGCACTGCTTACTCCACACTCTCTGGTCTGGTGTGTGTACAGAATATGTGTACATGTGGGAGGCTGCAGACAATGCTCAATGCTTTTAAGACTTTGCTTATGTGTGTGTATAATTAGGAGATTTTCATGGCTCCATTTTATCATTGTTTGTCCAAGAACTGCGTGTCTGGTATCTTAGTGTTTCTTGCACTGAAACGCTCAAACTCACACAATGTTGTGACATAGTGAGGTTCAAGGAAAACAAATATTACCACACTTTCACTTCACACATATTTACTTCCTGAAATACTTGAGGGTAGAAGGTTGAGGCTGACCGTCAAATGTATTAAGACAGTCAGCTAAGCTTTTTTTGTTTTGTCCTGATTAATTTTACGTTACCCAACCGTAAGATGTGGGTTCTGCTAGCTGGATATGATGGTTCTTTAGGTGCTGACATGGTTTCCTGTTTACTGACATAGACTACTTGACATTGCTGTGTTTCTTTCTGTTTTTTCTTGATTTCTTTCTGTTTCTAATGCAATTTCCCTCTGGTTCAATAAACTATTTTCCATCTGATTTAATTTAACAAATTTCTGGTACCAACATATTTGCCACCTAATGCAGGAAACTAGAAATATGGTAGCTTCAAATAAATGATCAGCCAGCAAAAGCATAAATGCATGCACACAACTGCTGTGTGTTATCACTTTGGAGAGGAAACAAAGTGCTACACCCAGCATTGAAACAACAATAACAGTATTGCAGACCTGCACCTGTGTACCACAGCTCAGGGTGCACTCTCTCTTCAGTCTAGGTCAATGGCAATCTACTGTAAATACATGATGCTGTGTCATAACACAGCTTAGCTTCTCTCTATGAACCACAGGAAATGCAGATGTTATTGGGAGGTAAAACACAAATCCCAACACAGACAGCCAAAACAACAACAAAAAAATCTGTTCTTATTTAGCCATAAACTGCAATTAACCTCACATTTTCATAGGAGAATAATTTCATTTTAACAGCCCTTAGTGCCCAAATAAACATCAGCAGAAATGCCTGGAGTTTGGATAAAAACCTTCTCTTTTCTTTTCTTCAGCTCCTTGTAAATCTTCACGGTCTATAATAATCTGCCAAGTAGGACAGCAGGAGGTGCTGTTAGGGTGCGTTTAACACCAGCTATCCCACACACGCGCACAGCGAGCCGGTTGTTTCCATGACGCAGCATGTCTCTGCAGGAATCAGGAGAGCTCTTAGGGAGGGAATAGGTGACGGAGGGAAAAAAAAGAGACAGTGAAGAAGTGTGAAGAAAACAGAGAGGTGTGACGAAGGAAAACAAGAAAAGAGCAGAGGGATGGAAATGAGAGAAACCTAAACCTGACACTTTATGTTACCTATATTACAAGATATATATAACCTAGGAAAGATCAAAGTTATGTCTGAAAATATATAATCTGAAGTCCATTATCCACTTATTTTAACAGTGAGAGCTCAAATAATCGTTGCTTTTCCTACAGATCCATTCAGTTTTCATTTGGCATGGCTTATAGAGATAAGCTGGAATATATTCTCGAAGTTTATTTAAATAATAGCCTTTTAAGCATATATTGGTTTAAGATATGTGGTTTCAATCATATTTCTAAGCTCTGTAAGGTTGTATTTCTCCAATGTAGTCATGTAAAAAAGAAAAAGTACCCCAAGGTTTTACATAATGAGAACATAATGAAAATCCTTACTAGGTCTTAAAATGGGGTAAATGCAACTTCAGATTAACACAACATATAACATTGTGTTATCATTCATTTAACCAAATCTAAGCTAAATGCAGAGGCAATGTTTGAAAAACTCATTAGCCAAGAGCTTGTAGAACCACCTTTAGCGGTAATTACTGGCAACATTGTTTTCTGTATGACATTATCAGTTTCTTACAACATTGCTTCAATTCATTACAGTTTGCAGGCATTCATTTATTCAAAACTTTCTCAGGTCTCACCATTGGAATTCAAATTGGTTTAGGTCTGGTCTGACCTCTCATTGACTCTATAATCTTTGGTGTACACATGAGTTCGTGGTGGACTCAATAACAGCAAGGTGTCCAGGTCCTGTAGCTACAAAACAAACCCAAATCATTGCCTCCACCACTGTGCTGTTGGCGAGCTGTTTATGCTAGTATGTTGTGCTTACCTAACACGTTACTGTGCATTATAGGCAAACGTCTCCTCTTTGGTCTTGGCTGTCCACAAGACATTTTACCTGAAGTCCTGTGGTTTGTTCACATGCAACGTTGCAAATCTTAAGCCACGCTGCCATTTTCTTTTTAGAGGGAAGAGACTTTCCCCTGCAACCCTCCCAAAATGAGCCATACTGTCATGACCTTTAACATTTAATATGCTAACTGAGGCCTGGATAGTCTGATATGTAGCTCTGTGAATTTCTGTGTCTATCTTACAGTCCACTCCTGGGAAGATAAACAACTCACTTGAATGTTTTTCACTTGTACATTGTTTGGAAATGATCTTATAACCCCTCTCAGATTGATGGTTGCTTCTCAGAGATCGTTGCTGATGTCTTTCCTCCTTGGCATTGTGTTAACACACATTTGCTTCAGAATGCTTCAGACCAGCAAACTGGCTAAACTTCTGTTTTTATAGAGCTGACAACACTTGCTTATGATCAGTAAATAAATTTAATTTGATTAGCAACTCCTGGCTGTGAATGACCCTCTCTATTCCCATGGAAACAGTGTGGATGGACACACACTTTTTCTTCCTTTTGGCTTAGTTTTAGTTAGATAAAGGACATAAAATAATGTTTGCTGTGCTGCTGTTCACCTGAGATTGTGTAGATCAAATTTTAAGACTTGGTAAGGACCAGATGATTATATTTTGATGATGCCCTAATAAATAACACCTTCGATTTGGAATTTGGGAAGAGCTAATAAACAGTGTAGGCAGAGGACAGTACACCAGAGACAGACTTATGCGACATCTTCTAGATCCAAGAACACTGAGAGGAAGACGAAGCTCTCAGAGTCAGGACCAAACTCGACAGAGAACAGATGGCCAGACACACAAACACACATCAAGACTGTGAGATATGAACACATACGGCATGCAAAGACAAACAGAGAGACGACACACTGAGACACGGAACAATATACTATATATAACACTGACATTGGAGAGCATACACATGGACACACAAAGGACTTGTTTATCATGGAAACACATTTTGTGTGATGATTTCCCAGCATGTATGCAACATCAAGTTTCAGTCCTTATCCTTCAGCAGTCAGATGGAAAACCGATAAATAGAGAAGGACAGAAAAACAGAGAGGGAGTTTTATAACAGAGACAGATGGACAGATATGAAAGACACAAACAGATGAGGGGGACAGCCAAAAAACAAAAACAATACAGATAATATCAGAGCAGGAAGCCAGAGAGGTACAGCTAAACCCCTCTCCAGTCTTGTTATCACCTGCCTGTTCAGTAGAAATGTTCATCTCCACATGGAAACACTGGGACTCTGTGGTGTTAGTGTAAGGAAGACAATCCGGTTTCAGATTGTCCACAACTAGACCACAACTAAATGTAAGTCGATCTTCACGATAAGCACAACACACTAACAGAGCCAATATGTAGCCCCCAGCATCCAATAGCTGGCGGTAATGCATATCTAAGCTGGTAGTATTCAAAATGAAGCAAAGGTAACAAAAGGAGCTTTATATTTCCAAATTAACAAACTCTATATCCAGATCGATTGATAGAAAATGTTGTGGTAATATTTTATGCCATATCGTCTTATTACTACCTACTATGTTTTACTGAAAGGTGCATATTTCTAAACTTCAGCAGATTTTCTGTGACACGCCCTCAAACAACGGCTAATTCAGCATCTGCCTTGCAACCTACCTGTACTCTGAGCTCTCTCCAGCCAGTAAAAGTCAGTCCAATGTTGACTAATCTCATCTCATGCTATGTCCCTTTTTTCTCTTTCTTCTCCTCTCATCCTCAAATAACTTCCTCTTGCATTTCTTTGATAACGCAACCACATGGCATGTTTAAAACGGACAATGTGTTTATTTCCAGTTGCTGGCGTTTGACGCTGTGCATACGGTGGAACTCAGCCATGTGATGCAGCGTGGTTTGTCAGCCTCTGGATGCTGCTAAATGTCACTGTGCCATCATAACAAGTCAGAAACGCAGTGTTTTACGATCGGAAAGTTACATTGTGCTACCTTAATGTAAACAATATGATTAATTAAACAGGCTGCAGGTAATAACATATGTTAAACATAAATCTATGAATTGCATAATTTCATCATCATTTCAGACACTATATTTTAATTTTTAAGTCCGACAAACATCCACAAAACATTGCTAGTAAAATATTTTCCAATCAGCAGAAATGTCCAGTTTTCCAAAGCAAAATGAGAGCACAATCACAGCAAGAGTAATCCCTTCATATTCCTGTAAACAGTAATAACATGTCAAACCAGAGAGGAATATCAGCTAAATTTGCATCAGCTGACTGGTTTATTCACTGTGACGGTTCTCATCATGTTGGTTTTAGCTCCAGCAAGGAGGTGCTGTTAATTTGTTGGTTTTTTTTTCAAATGAAAAAAAAAACAAAACATATTAGAGCATTTACAGTCAGTAGCAGGGCTGCATCATAGATGTTTTAGCACCGACAATGTGCACATATGCAATATTAACTTTGCAGGATGTGAAAAACATAAACACAGCAAATTACTTTCATTCAGACTCAGGATGCTATGGGTGTTTAAGTGAGTGATAAAAACAGAAAATATGAACAGAACTCACCTCCCGTGATGGTGGTATATGATTAAAACCTGCCTGATAAAACATTAGTCACAGTTTTTTTTAATTTTTTGTTGTTTTGTTTTTTTTTGGGGGGGGGGGTAGCAATATTTTTTTATCTCTTTAACTTGACAAAAAAAGGAGTTTGCTGCTTATTGATGAATGTAATGTCTGCATCCACAGCAGTCAGTAGGTACTGTATACTGCAATTTCCGTGGGATAAAGTTAGTGTACGTACTATTCTATGTGCGTTTAATATCTGCAATGTGACTTCTCAGAAAGACCTGCTACTGTACTGGATGTGAGCTGCTCATTGTGAGGGAGTAAAAGTAACAGTTAGAGGCTAAGGAAAATGCAGTTATGACAGTCAATTTTTCTTCATAGATCTTTAGTTTTTACACAATTTACTTTCATACCTTTTCAGCAGTACAGCGAACCAGTGCTCACTGGAAATTACTGACATCAGTCTATTCTGTTTCAAAATGCATGAAATTATACAGCATTATGGGTTATTATTTATTTTGTTTATGCATTCCTGTTAAGTATGTAGTTGTAGCTGCTCAATATGAAGCCAGAAAATGTTGTTCAGTGAAATATAAATGGATTTTAATTGTTGTCGTCCTTGAAAAGAACTAAAAGATGTAGGTAGAAATAAGTGAGCAAGCTTTTGTATTATTTTTTTTTTTAGACAATGAAGTTGATCAGATTCAGCAAAGTGGTGTGAGTAGAAACTCTGAAAGAGCCTGTAAAATATCCCACTTTCTGTTCATTGGATAAAGAATCAATGATGAATTGAGACTGTGTTACAGTACAGCAGGGAACGCACAACTTTGCCACAGTGCTCTAACTTGAAGTTGCTCAAAGTTTAATTGCGCTTAAATTAAGGTTAGGAGGTTAAATCTGGTTTTGGTCTAGTTCAAACAACCCAATAATTTCTATACAATTAGATCAAAATTCAGGCCTGTGGTCAACACACAAAGCCAAAAGCTCACACTCCTACATGGATTTTATGTCACAGAAACAGTAATAGTCCAGCAAAATAAATGTTAGCCGTAAATAACTCCCACCAAAACACTGCAGAATACTCCCTCACAGTCATAACTCATTTTGTTATCAGCCACGCAGCTTCAGGTTGAAACCTTTGATGACAACATGTAGTCTTTTGATTTTTGCAGCTTTCAGCAACTTTCAGTCATGTACATTTTCTGAGATCACAGGAAGGAACAAGCTCTCAGTGTTTTATGTTGCCTTAACGCTGCCGTCAGTAGGCTGAGATGTCCTGTTTATGTATTCTTGATGCTTTGTGTGTCATATGTGTTGTCTCAGATGAAAGGATGAATGGAATCAGAGAGGAAAATTAGTCATCAGAATCCCTCAGATATTAATCATGCACATCCCACAACATTTGACAAAATGCAGAATATTCATGACCTATTAGATCAGGATACAAAAAAAGGTGATTATATAATACTAAACAATCCTCCTACTCGATGTCCTACTTTTACAATCTATTTACAGGAGAGGGGATTTTTTTTTCCTGCAGGATGCTTGAAGATATGAAAGACTATTTTCTATTCTTTACACCCACGCAAATATACATAATGTGTCACAACTTGTGCCCCATGGTGCCATGTTCTGCACATAAATGACTGTTTTATCATCTTACACAACTTTAAAAAAAAAACTTACATCAGAACACTTAAATTATTTTTAACTTTTGCAGTTAACAAAACCATAAAGTTAGATTTTTAATATTTTACTTCAAGACAATCCATTTTTTCTAAATGGCTTCCAAAGTTGACAAAACTTTGGAGTGAAATGTTTTCCACGAATAAAAGCAATAATGTGTATGATATAATCTGAGAGGAAGGACTCATCCTGACTGTTCTGCTCTGGTTCTGCCACGACCGACAGCGCCAGCTTCCATCAAACTGTCACAGCTCTACTGTCCCATGACGCAGCCGCCTCTGAAAAACTTTCAGTGATGGTGTTTTCAGGATGTCAAGAAATATGATTTTACAAGCACAACAGACATGTGGGAGAGTGTCAACTTTCACAGCAAGCAGAGATGATAGATGGACCTGAACACATGGATAAATACTCGATTTCAAATCTAAAACTCCACTCTTTCTGAACAGAGTCGTTTTGTTATCTTCATCTCTGATTTAACACATCAGTCAACAAATTTCCAACACAGACTCGACCACATAAACTGTCTCCTCCACCTCCTCCTCCAAGCAGTGGAAAAAAGAAATGAAAAGACAAACACCCCATCCCCCTCCTCCTGCTGCTTTGTGATGGAATAAGATGCTTCAGAGAAAAGTATTTTTTTAGACTTATGAGGATGCTTGTGTATGCTAATTTGGATCTCATCATTCAGGCAGGTGCATTGTCTCTTGTTGACAGTGTGAAAGCTTGAAATTCTGTCACCACAGCTGTGTCAATCAAATGTATATCAACTGTCCTCCAGCAAGACCCTGAGCATTTATATCCACGCAAATACAGCTAAATGCCTATAAATGACAAATATCTACATACATATAAGCTGCATGCACCAGTTACAATCAGTCTTCAAAGCATCATATGCAGTAATTCCAAGTGGGGATGAATCTACCTCTAACATGACTGACAGGCATCTATCCATTCAGTCTTATCTAAATAGTCACAAAAACTGGTGGAGTGACTCCCTCTTTCTCACAAGCAGTTACCCTATTGGGCCACTGCAAGCTATTTTTGAGCGTATAGCCCAGGGCTTGAAGCTCTTAGCCAAAAACCTCTTTACATTCAACTACAGACTGCTGGCCCTGTTATTAACATAGTCAGTCAGTCAGTCACATGTAGAGTACTGGTAATGTGTAAAGCTATTTAAATCAGACATAGGTAGACGGATGTGAATAAGGCCATGATAAGGCTACAACACAGCCAAAATGATGATGTGCTGCTGGATGAAGTACTGTACAACCCCAACACAGTGTCTGAACATGCCTGAATCTCTGAACTAGACACGTCCTGTGATGGACTGGTGACATGTCCAGGACGTACCCTGCTTCTCGTCTGATAGCAGCTTGGATAGAAAAAAAGTATGAAAACAAAAAATTTACAAGTTTAAAAGTTTTTTTCAGGAGCAACTAAAATTACAAATGCATCTTAATTTGTCATTTTTTATGTTATTGGTTATCGAGTTTGTATATTCTAGTCTTGCGATAACCCTGATGTAAAACATGCAAACAGAAACAAGATGCCCAGCAGTCATGGTGGATCTATGACAGAGAAACTGGTTTGAGCTTAGTCTTCATGAATATCCTGAGATTTTCAACTTTCACGTTTTGGGTGTTTTGAAATTAAATCCAACAAACAGGTTAAATAGCATCATGGCTACCATTGCACTGCAACTTCCTTTCATACGGACACAGAAACAGGCATGAGGAGCTTTGATCACTTTGGAAACACTGCAGGACACACACACACACACACACACACACACACACACACACACACACACACACACACACACACACACACACACAC
>JAOXYM010000016.1:18693701-18705247 GCA_028567055.1 Leptatherina wallacei | reverse complement strand
ACACACACACACACACACACACACACACACACACACACACACACACACACACACACACACACACACACACAATGTACCTAGCTCTTTAAGCAAGGAGCCGTTCTCTGACTTCCATCTCTCCTTTTTCTTCTCTGGACTATTCTTCCTTTTCTCCTTCCCTTTATCCTTCACTCCATTGTGCTTCCTCTTTTCTCCTTTCTGGGTTTTCTCTGCAGGGAGACACAGAAGACAGGCTCAGGTTAGGGATTTAGTTAATTCACTCAATTTAAGGTTGATTCACCGGGATGGTGTCATTGAGCCTGGGAAGGGAAGGCATTTCTTTTCAGTGGACAGCTGAGTGAAAGGATGTTTATCTAAAAAGCAATATGTAGTTTTGAAGCAATTTGTTAAATTTTCCAGAAAATACTGCAACTGATTTTTAAAAGCATGAATACTAATCTGTTCCTGAAATCATTTTAGATTATTTCATGATTTTTGATATTGACTGGTATGTGCACATCATTTATGAAAAGGGCACCTTTAAAATTATGCGAGAAACAGGAAAATATAGAGGGAGAGGTTTTTGATGGGCTGTAATTTCAGCCCTGAACAAGTGAAGCTGCACAAGGTTAAACACATTATTTATACTTTGTTCACTGGTTAGCTGCTTACTGTGTTGGTCTTATCTCTATTTATTTGTCAGCCTTTTAATTTCCTTCCTTTTCTCCTTTTTTTGGAAAGTAGTGACATGCTACTGCCATGAATACAGCCAAGTGACGAAGGTGTTCCAAAACAGAAAAATGGTGAACTTGACAGCTAAAAGCTGAGCTCTTACACACCAAGCTAACATTTGTTTGAAGGGTACGTCTGCGAATGACTGTCTTCCCTGTATATGTGCACTCTGTTACCACTTTTGGATTCTTTCAGCCTCTTTTTTTTTCTCTTCAACTTGTGGGATTAGTATCCCATCCGTCAGTGTGAATGCTCAGGCTCAAACACGGTCTCTTTTTTGTCTTTTAAATTCTCCATAGCAAGCAAAACTTTCCTGATGACACAGTTTTGTTTACAAGAGCCCCTGAAAATCACCGGTAAGCTCTGAACTTTCCACAAGTGGCTATCTTTAGTGGTAATTTTCTGCAAGGTCTAGTCCTAATCATTGCACTTTTAAGTATGACTCAAATCCTGACATCATTCTGGGAAAGAAACCAGTTGGACTTGAAGTACAAGGACAGTTTGTAGGTGGGACATGTTGCAGACCAGGTCTCATTGTTTCATCTCAGACACAAGTGGAGTTAGAAAGTCCAAAATACCAAAAAGTTGACCCAGAAAAAAAAAAAAAAAAAGTCCCTCAGAAAGATTTCTTTCTGTATAAATGCAAAAAAGCAAGACATACTTTTTTTTTAAGATTCCATCATCCAAAAGTAGTTTGGCTCCTCAGAATATTTCTGGACAATTTAGTGATAAATGTTGATTTTTATTAGCAATAAGTTTTATTTCCATGCAGCTGCAGTGACAAGGTTTTTATTGCTATACTTCACAATTCTGAGAATTGGTGGCAGCTTTTTATCAGTGTGGCCCAACATGACTCGCCTCCTAATGAGGTTTGGTGATGGAGCCACAGCTCATCTCCATTTTCACTGCTGCTGTCTCCAGATAAAAATGAGATATTTGGGATGCATGGCTTTGCTTGGTGCTAAGCTTGTTTAGTATTGTCAAGTTTAAGGGTAAGACAGTCCGTGTGTACCCATGTGGCCTCGATGAAAGTTAACTCAGATAAAGAATAAAACAGGGACTAGCTGCGGGGCAGTTTGCAGTTTCTTGGCTATACTAAATTCAAGATGCTGTAAGAGGTTATACTTTATTTCATTTACCATAACGATCAGCTGAAGTGATTCAGCTTAATTCACTCAGAGGTTGTGCATTCAAAAAATTCCTGGAACATGGAAAATTTCGAGAAACGTCCTCTAATTTTTTACTTTTGTTGATGGAAATATTAATTCCCAAAGAGTTCAGACATAACGTAAGGCTAATATCCACAAAAAATAAAGACTGTTAAAGCAGTACTACACAAGTGTTTTACCTTAATACTCTGTTTCTGAATCGTTTTAAGGGCACTTTACTTTTTTATTCTAGCCCTGGGCTTCACGTGACAACTGCATTTTGCTTTACTGCAGCGCGTCACACTCTGGCAGCTGGATATTAACACACACTGGTCGTTTTGGACGCGCTGATTTAGCAAGGAAACCTAAGAGGACGTTATCAGAGGAAGCGAAGAAAAGAGAGAGAGTCAACATCAGACTGACTTTCACTGACTAAAGAAAGCTCAGAGAAGAGACAGGAAGCAAGATGGATATCGTGTTAGCATTGATTAGGGGGCGCCACACAGTGCAAAAATCTGCCAAAGTTCAGTCGTACAACTTCAAAATAATCAACCAAAAATTTGCAAAGATCTGTATTTTCCATTTATCTGTAACATGTTTAATTCGTTTTTTATTTGTGTTTAGGGACCATTGTTCTATATACACTGCCTGGCGAAAAAAAAAGTTGCCACCTGGATTTAACTAAGTAAATAGGTACGAGCCTCCTATTGGAACAAAAACAAATAAAACCACTAACCAGTGAGGCTAACCCGAGAAAAATGCTTCAATTTGTTAGGGAGGTAAGATTGGACTCTGGAACAAAAGAAGCACATGATCAGTCCAGATTTACTCTGTTCCAGAGTGATGGGGCACATTTGGGTAAGAAGAGAGGCAGATGAAGGGATGCAGCCATCATGCCTAGTGCCTACTGTACAAGTCTGTGGGGGCAGTCTATGATCTGGGGTTGCAGGTGGTCAGGTCTAGGTTCAGCAATATTATGTGTCCAAAGAACGAGGTCAGTTGACTTTGTGAATATACTGAATAACTGGATATACTGAATGACCAAGTTATTCCATCAGTGGATTTTCTTTTCCCTGATGGCACGGGCATATTCCAAGATGACAACACCAGGGTTCATTGGGCTCAGATTGTAAAAGAGTGGTTCAGGGAGCATGAGACATCATTTTCACACATGGATCGGCAACCACAGAGACCAGACCTGAACCTCATTGAAAATCTTTGGGATGTGCTGGAGAAGGCTTTAGCAGTGGTCAGGCTCTTCAATCATCAACACAAGATCTTAGTAAAAACTTAATGCAACACTTGGATGGAAATAAATCTTGCGACATTGCAGAAGCTTATCGAAACAATGCCACAGAGAATGCTGCCGAAATCAAAACTAAAGACAGTCCAATTAAATATTGCAGTTCGTTACCTTTTCTTTCAGTGGCAACTTTTTTTTTTGGCCAGGCCGTGTATTACAGCTATACATTAATTAGCAAGACTTCTGACAACACTACATAGGCTAGTTTATTTACTCCAAACCAGGTGAAGGACTCTAATCTAATCTCCAGGTCAATGAAGCTACAAATGAGTTTAGATGGAAACACAGCTACTGACGCATGCTCATGTACTGCTGCATTGCGTGAAAACCAAACATTGCAGCTGACCTTTCAGATGGACAGGTTCCTACACTGAAAACATACTTCAGCTGTTTATTAGGATCCAGGTTGTCAACATACTGACACACACACTGTATGACATACAACAGAATCCTGCAGGGAGCTTGCCTGCTGTGAGCTGCCCTCACACTCCGGGGGACCTTGCTCACTCTTTCCAGGTTTGAGTGCAGCAGGTAACACAACAAACACTGATACAGTCTAATACCATTTGATGGTATTATAAAGCATATTGCTAGCTTTATTTATCAATTTTATTTTTGAAAGTTTTAATATATATTCTTGATGGGTGGTACTGTGCAGTCAAGTACAAATTTTGACAGTAATTCAGCCATGGCAGAGACAAATTACCTGTTAATTGCTTTTTGGGATGCTTTAGACATCCTAATAGTTCTTTGCAGTGACAATTTATTTGTGTTTGGTTAGGCACCAAACAGTGCAAGTCCTAAAGTTCACTTGCAAGTAATGAGCATTTTTTGCTTGAAGGAATTGAACAATTACCAAAATAGCGGCACTTTTCATCCAATCATCACAATAATAAAAAGTGACTAATAGTTAAAGCTAAAGCTAAATGTCTGTACCATTATCAACCATGACATGATTGTACAACTAAAAGGGGAATAACTGACTATGTGCATGCTTAACACACATGCCTGCACACACAGCATGTAAGGAAACAATGCAGACACATGCTGTCACACTCTGGTGAGTCTCATATATAGAGCACAGCAATGATCTCCCTCATTCTCTGACACAGGAAGCCCTTATTGTTGAGATGTCTTGTTGTAACAGGCTCCTGCTGTTTACACAAACAGTCCTGACTGCATGCCTCACTAACTCTCCTGCCGTTGAGAATATATAGATGAAAGTGTGTGTGTGCGTGTTTGCATGCATCAGTGCAGCAGGTGGGAGCTGCAGAGGTTTATTTGTTTTGTCTTTGTGTGTATTATAGGGTGAAATAGTCAGCATGGATCACCTGACATCTACACTTTGATTAACTATGGGTTAAAAGTATGCAAAGTTCATTACTTCTTGGTAATTTTCAATTTTCTACAATTCAAAATGAGTTATATTAAAAAAAACATGAATAATAATTTCTTTAATTATGTAAGCAGCTCATGCATATCTCTTACTTTTCTTGCTGTGTATTAATAGAAGCAGCCATCCTCAACACCAGATGCTTGAGCATAAAGGACAAACTGGAACCAAATGTTCTATATTTAATTCAGTCTGGGGACAAAATATATAGCCTCTGGAAATCAAACGTTTCTGTTCAGGAGTTGACATATTTCAGTCATGACCTCCTGCAAACAACTACAGCAAGTCCACTTTATTTTCTAAGAAAAAAAGATGGTGAAATAGAACAGCTCTGTTGCACATAGTGTGATCCTTTTAAAAATGATGTGTGTGTTGGATAGTACAGTAGATGAGTTGTGTTTGTGTGTGTGGCTGTCATATCCAGCAGTAGGCTGTCCTCATGCTTACTTTAGCATGGAGGAGCAGGACATGCATGAATGGATATGAGAGGGACCACAGAGAGATTTCACACTGAGACGACCCCTCTGTGTGTGTGCGTACAACAGGGAGAACAGTGAGAAGAGTGTGTGAAACTATAGTTTAGTAAGAGTACAGTTTTTAAAGTTTAGCAAAGTTGTGTTTATGTGAACCTTAAAATGTTCCTCTTTTGTTAAAGATATTTGTTTTCAAAGGTTTCGGAGTTTCATGCTGTGCTAGCTATTCAGAAATGAAATGTGAGTTTAAAAGGAGCAATTAAAAATGCAAATACATTATTAAAATACAGCATGCATGCTGATCATAAAGATTAGGAACAGGGTGTGAAGCTTTACATTTAAGTTCATGAATGGATGGTTGGATCATCATCTTGGTTAGGAGGATGCTCTGAAAAGTGCTATAAAAACAGCACAATTTCATGGAAGCTATTAACTCATCAGAGCCTCAAATGACTGTTTGCACAGGGCAGAAATATGACTGATGGGAAATTAATCAGAGACTTAAGTGGGATGTGTGAAGGACTTCCAACTGGTTTCAAGTGAAAACTCACGTTTGTTAGCTTAAAGTTGGGATTTGTTAAGTACTTAGTTTTTATAAAAGATGCTTAAACATTGAGTAGTTTTCTTACATATTGAAGTGGTACCCACAGACAAAGGTGTCAAACGTTAGAAACGATTTTTTTTGGCTACTAGGCTTCCCTAGTAACATGGTGGTGCAACATGGCAGAGAAGCAATGAAGGGGACCTGCTGCTTCTTTTAGATGAAAAGTTATTGTTTTACAAAGTGACTGTTATTATGATACAAAGATAAAACTAAAGGTATTCAGTCATAATGCACATCTTCTTGGATAAATCCCCCTGGACACATATACCAATATCAAAAGATATAATAAAACATGGAGCATAGAACATCTCTGAAAATATTTTGCAGGGTGCCTAATGCAGCCCTATTCTAATCCTAAGTCACATTTTGTTGCTTTCCGACAACTTTGGTGTTTCTCTGATTTTATACAGTCATGGAATTCATCAACCTCTCTCTCTTAAGACTATTTTAATCGTTGTTGGGGTGTCTGTCAGCCCCTGTAGAGTGAAGGTTTCTGGATATATTGTTTCCCAAAATATATGGGTAAATATGCAAAACCTAATGATGCACACGCTTTGGAAATGACGCTACATGTTGGTTGAATGGTGATTGGCTGAAAGTGGATAACAAAATCGTAACAAAGAAAATGGATGATAATAAAACACAGAAACATAATCTAAGGATAAAGTGTCACTCCATCAAAAAGCAGATCTTCTTTAACTCTGAACTTTTCCACAGCAGAGCAAAGCTAAAGGACCAACAACAGCACGACTCAACCGAGAGCCGACCACATCTGTTCCACATATTTGTGATAATGCCTCCAAGAGGCAGCAAAACACTATCTCATGAAAACATGCATTTACTTGTGCAAAAAACTCATAGAAACCATCTGTTGTAGCTCCATCACTGTGTTAGCTGTTCTTTCGGCTTTTTCTCCAACATTTCTGTTGCACAAATGATTATTTATGTAAACATGTCATCAGCAACATTTTCTCCTTGAGCCAGTTATTCGTCAAGAGTTTGATTATCAACCAAACAGCTGTGACTGTCCTTAATTGATCTGATGGAAGTAGTATTGTTGTGAGTTTATCACAAGCTTTAGCTTCAATTTCCAGTCTGATCTCCTCACATTATCTTCAACTATTCTGTGATATGAGGCTAAATTAATTATTGAGTGCTGCACATATGAAATATGTATATAGACCTCCTTTTTTTCAGAGGAATTTAAAACACTCAATGGAAGTTTAACTTATCAATGGAAAATGGATTCCTAGGAAATTTTCTAAAATTCTTTCAACCCATTTTAACAGAATGGTTGGATTTAATGGTGACTGGTCCATCCACTTCACTGAATTATCACAATTAGTTTTAGTCAAAATCAATATTCTTATTTTACTTAATCAACTTTGATATGGAAAGCCTAATTTATATTGTGTAAAACCTAAACCATAAAGACGTTAAACAGCTCAAGAAAATGTAAAAATCAGCAGTGAATATGGGATGCTTATGACGTATAATTTTATCTATCCGTACTACAAATGTTCACCAGTGTATCTTTTTCTAATTTCCCTCTCTGTGGGCTCTTCTGGTTTTATTTATTTTTCCCTGTGTCAGAAATCCCTCTTCCCCATCCAAATGGGGGTTGTTTGGAGTGGTTGTCAAATACTGCATAGCCTTCAAAGACATGAGGAATTAGAGCAAATGCTGGAGGTGTAATGCACGACTGGATTATTTTTTTCCTTTTTTCTTTTACAAACAGGATTTATAAAATAATGCAGGTAAATCTACCAGATGTCTCTCCCCATTTTCCAATTTATTTTATGGCTGTTGCTGAAACTGCAGAGCCCATTAACTCCAGGGGATCTTTGACGGATCTCCCGGTGGGAATGCTTCTTCACACACCTTGTAAATTGTAATTTCTTTCTTCTTTTTTTTTTTTAGTTTGACAGGAGCGCCAACTTATCCTGTAATCTCCCTGGGACCATTTTTCCATAGTTTAACTTTTTTTGTTCCCCCTCTCTAATCTGATCTTGTTCTTTTCTATGTTGTACAGATTGAAAAAGGAGGGAAACCTGTCTCTGGGTTTTCAAGGACGCCTCCAGGCTCTGCTTGAACGTGCGGAAAGTTCCCCCTTGCAGGTTGTAATCTCTGCAGAAATCCAAATATCAGCAGTGAAAAAGCTTCTTCAATGTGTGCTTTTTCCCTCCTTTGTCTCTATATTCTGCCTTGTCCTTTCACTCCATCTCTGCAATATGATCCTTTTGCTCCAAACCTCCCTCTTTCTCTTGTTTAGAAGGCTGAACAGCACCAGGGGATTCATCTTTTTGAAGTGTGTGATTAATTTTCTCTCTTTCTAGGTGCACTGAACTGCAGCATGAGTCTTTGTGTGTGTTTGTGTGTTACCACCGTGTCCCATTTCTTACCTGAGCTCATTAGAGCGATGAAAGTTTTTTTTCTTGTCCCCACCTTCTCTTCTGTCCTTTCTTACTTTTTCTTCAGTCACTCCTTCTGTTCCCTTCTCTTCTTCTCTCCTCTCATTACCTTCTAGCCCCTTCCCATCCTACTCTTTCTCTGTCCTCGTTTCCTCTGTCTTCCTCAAACTCTGACACACATACACTCGTGCACACACTTGCTGAAAGCAGATCAGAGAGGCCAATAGTAACTGCTGTCAGCTGGAATATAAATGTAGTACACTTTCTGAATAACAATAACACTGAGTCTGCATGCATTAAAAAAATGCCTACACATACACACTTCAATACATCATATAGCAGGGATCAGCAACACTGGTCCTCGAGGGCTGGTGTCCTGCAGGCATTAAATGTTTTCCTACTCCAACATACCTGATTCAAATTAATGGTTAATTAACAGGCTGTTGGAGAATCATCTCACTTGGATCAAATGTGTTGCAGCAGGGAAACATCTAAAACCCGAAGGACTCCGGGCCTCGTGGACTGGACTTGTCCATCCCTGCCGTATAGGTTTTTGTGCTTTAATATTCTTATCTGGTGTTTTTTTGTTGTTGTTGTTGTTGTTTTTTATACAGAATCACCTGTTGAGTTGTCCAAGGAAAATCTTTGGAAAAAGAATTGAGTGGTGATTAGATGAACCACCAGTCAACTTGCTTACAGCATGGGTGGGGAACCCTGGTCCTCGAGGGCCGCATTCCTGCAAGTTTTCAATGCATCCCTGCTCAACACACCTGATTCAAATCAAATGGATCCAAGAGCCTATCACAGTGGCTCATTAATTTGAATCAGGTGTGTTGGAGCAGGAATGCATGGAAAACTTGCAGGATGATGGCAAAGGTTTCCCACCACTGGCTTACATGCACAAAATCAACTTATGGTTGCAGGTCAACTTAGGCCTTGGATTTGACTACAGCACTTGTCTGAAATTACCTGTGCAGTATGCTCGACAACAGCCTTTTCTGGGCGACTCTGTCAGATTTTGAGAGATCTGATTGAATACAGGCCCTGCAATGAACTGGCAACCTCTGTAGTAGCAGCTGGGATACGGTCCTACATTGGAATAAGCAGGATGGATGGACAAACTCCAACTGCTCCCAACAGACCATAAAACTGAAATACTTGAGGTGCTGTATGTTCAACTCAGACTATATAAAAATGTACATAAATATTTGTGTACAAATGTTATTTTTTACAAATTGTACAAATATATATAATATGATATATATGTACAAATTTTATATTTTTTTTAAAATTTTGCATAATTGTATATCATTTACATTTTATATTTAGAAATAATTTCCCTCTAAGAAGGATAAATAAAGTATTTTTTATTTCATTCATTTACCTTCTATACAGTATATTGTATTCTATTTTGGATTTCTACATACGTTTTTAAACTTAATGATTGTACTTGTGTATGTGGTCCATCTCCGAGCTGCCACAATACTGCAGATTTATTTTCTGAGGGACAAATAAAACAGTATTATATTCTAATCAAATTTTTGTTGAATGTCATTTAAATGTCCTGCGTCTATCATTGTCGGTAAATCTAACTTTTCCTGAAACCAGACAGGTGAAGAACAAAAACAGGATTTCAATTCAACGGTTGCTGTGGTTGTTGATCGCCGTCACTGCTAAAACCGACACATGGCTGCTAGAACATGATGATTAGTGGTTGTTGTGATCTTACAGAGCTTGCAAGAAACCAGCAGCTTAACATGTCGAGTATGACTTATCTAAGGAAAGATGTGCAGTAAGGGGCTCTGTTAGATCATTGTCCCTCAGCAAAGTTTCAGTTTAAGTAAATCCTTCTGTCCAACCCCCCCAGGTAAGAAAATCCAACAGTATTAGACAAAAAAATCTTTCTCCATCATTTTCATCGAAAACTGTTGAAGCGACAACTTTATAACTTTGCAGAGCTCAAGTTATATAAGGATTTTTTTTTAATTTTCACGTACTTTTTAGGTTAAGACTTAAAATGATTGCAGATCACCATCATATGTGAAGTTAAACCCTTCATACGGTTGGCTGTGTTGATATTTTACATCAGGTATCATTTATAAACAACTAAAGAAAAACTACATCTATAATTCCTGAATTTTAGGTTGACCACCATGTAGATTCCCTGTCTGAAGATGAGGTCACAGGAATGTTTTATATCTAACATGATAATGCAATGCTAAGTATTCACAGAGTTCCCAGCGTGACGTCCAGACAGACGAGCCGTCTGGCTGACAGAGTGTGGATGATAGATGAAGGACTATGAGAGAGTCAGGTAAGACACAGCTTAGTGGTTTTGATTTAGGTAGGCTAGAGGAGGGGTTTGAGTGTTTTCTACATGGAAACAAGCCCACAGGGAGATAAGGGGGAGAAGAGTGGTATGCTGGGTGAGCTTAAAGTATCTGCAGCTTTCTGAAAAACTAATTTGCTGGCTACGGTGTCCAGAATAGACGCAAAACCAATTTCAACAACTCAAAAAAAATTTTTTTCAAGATTATACTGGAGTCAGTTATGTGAACATCAGTGAATTGGAGCATATGAGTCCTGTTCTGACTCTGTTATAGTAAACATGCACTTGGATGAAGAAATAAAATACAACAAACTGGTGTGAAAGCCAAAACTGACACCTGCCTGTTTCGTATCAGATGGGAAAACAGGTTTTTTTTACTCATAAGCATGGATTACCTTCCCCCCCCACCCAAACATCACTCTGTTTTGACCAGGAAAAAACACCTAAAAAACAGTCAAATGAAGAACTAACAATTAAACTATAGTTGCATTCTCATTTCAGTGTTACACACGATTGCAAAATCAGTTTGTGTGAAAGAAACACACCCACTCATGAACTGTCTGAAACGGGATGTCAGATAAGACAAACAAAATGAGATGGCAGAGACAAAAAAAAAGAAGACAGAGGAAGTAAGAGCAACAGATGGAGCAGAAAACGATTAAAGAAGAGGATAGAAAGAAATGGATGGTGGAAAACAGGAGGAAAAGATGGTGAGGGACACAACAAATCATTATAGTAGACAACCTCATCCTTCACTCTCTGCTGCTCCCCTCTCACAAACACTCACACACCAACTATCCTCTCTAATCTAACTCCTGTGGCACTGTGAATAGATATGGCTGCTTAGCGCCGCCGGCACAGCTCCTGGTACCTGATGGCAGCAATCGGCTGAGTCAGCAGCCCTGTACTGTATGGAAGTGTGTGTTTTAGAGTGTGTGTGCATTTTTGGGAGTGTGCGGGAGAGCAACACAGTGGGGGTTAGAAAGAGAGGGAAAGTGTTTGTATTTGATTTAATCGAGTGGGTAGATGTGTGTGTGTTGCCTTCCTGAAGAATGAAGAGCACTGCAAATTTAACTCACTATCGTCAGACACACACTTCGCACGCACGCACGCACGCACGCACGCACGCACGCACGCACGCACGCACGCACGCACGCACGCACGCACGCACGCA
>JAOXYM010000016.1:18656588-18668969 GCA_028567055.1 Leptatherina wallacei | reverse complement strand
CTTGTGCACATCTAAAACAATGCATATATTTGAAGGTTGCTAACTCATGCCATTTCTTCATTTATAGAACATTAGTTGCTTTTAGGGTTGTAGTAAATTATTATTGAAGTAATCTAATATTCTATAGATCACGTCCAACACATTAAATGCAAGTTATTTTATTTCAACCAAGAATATTCAAAAAGTTGCTAAACATCCCAGCCCAAGCCTCAACTAACGTATGTTTTGACCGGCGTCCATCCCAGCTACCAAGTATATTGATTTACATTAAAATGCTAGCGCTAAACGTTAGCTTGTGTTTGTTCCACTCTGAGGACTGGATGTAGAAATTGGCTGCTTCCTATTAAGATGCTGTAACGTCCACACAAATGCAATTTCCCCTCTGGGATCAATAAAGTATAATTCATTCATTAAAGGTGCACTGTGTAAGAATTATTGACATCTACTGTTAAAGATGGACATAAAAATCCCTTTAAATGCCAAGCACTGTTGTAAATGGACGGTGGCCGTCAGTGGCCAAAATTCTTCCAGACAAACATGTTTTCATCTGTGAGTAGATCCAGTGGCTTCAGGTGCAGCGATGACTGCACTACAGGTAATAACTCCAACAGTGTCTTCTTCTATGGTCCTTTTAAGGCATTACTTATCCCAAACGGTGCTCTAGCACCTATCAAACAAAACTGCAGTATTAATAAAAGCTCAGAGGGTTATAACTTCACATACAGAGTTGTTTGTCCATTTAGAGACACTGTAGTAAAACTGGTGGCAGTTGCCATGTATGTTGACCCTCTGGAGGTAGATATGAAGGCCTTATTGTGAGAAAATAAAAACCTAACAATTGTTTAAATCAAGTGTTAGGTACCAGCAGAAAAACACAGTTTTTCTCTGAGTGTTCCTCGTTTTGTCCGGTCAGCCCCACGCCCAAACCCATTTTACATGCAGGTCCATGTATGGCCGAAACAACTCAACATACATAAACTCTGTCTGTAGCATCATTCACTTAAACCAGAGACACAAGAGTTAGTTTGCATATCACAGTTACCATTGTTACATGAAGGGGTGAAGGAAGGTAGAACAACTGGAGGTAACAAGAGGTAACAAAGGGAGAAGTTACAATGTTAGCTAAAGCTTTTTGTATTATTCACAAGCTCCTTTTCTCACTACTCATTGGCACTGTTTAAGTTTTTTTTAAATATCAAAATGTCACAAGTGTTTACCAGGTTTCAGTGTTGTAGTCTGTCAAGGTTTGACATGTTGTGCTTTTTCAGCAGAAAACCAGAATAAAAATCATCTGAAATAATGAGTATCAGTCAGAAACAACTAGCATAGAAATCTAATCTAATCAACAGGTTATACGTTTTCTTGAAGTTTATTTTTCTTGCATTTAATGAAACTTAAGAAGCAGACTGTAGGTCCTTGACTGGAACTGACCCAGTTCTGATTAAATCTTTTATTCACTAACAATCTGTTGCAAGACGCTCCTGCTTTAATTACATCCAGCTGAAGTGTCACAATGAAGCATCGCCCAGATTGTTTTTATAAAAAATTTTGGCTGTTGACCAAACTCTTGGATTGTTTTATAACTTCATATTTTCATAAACAAACATGTTGTGAAGCTCTGAGTTTGTTTTTCAGATTTCTGTTCGATAGATAAAAAAGATTTCTCAAATACCTCAATCTAATTTCAGCTTCAAATGAAATCCTAATTTCAGAGGCTCACATACCTTTGTGCAGTCCCAAATAACATTCTTTCTTGTTTGTTGGAGGTTTTAGAGATTTAGATTTCAGTGGGTGATATTGGAGACAGTACAAAGGAACTGATGTGATGCTTCCTCTGCAGATGTTTACACCTATTATCAGATAAAGGTTCTCCTCCATCCACCATTTCTCAGTAGGGGCAGTTACAGAGGAAGTTATTCAGACTCAAATCACACTCAGCAGCAGGAGAAGGGCTTCGCGCAGCAAGGTGTAAAGCCTAATTGGCTGTGTTTTATTACCTGACCAGGCAGGGGTAAGTGGAGGTCTGAGGAATGTGTTTGCAGATGCTGCAGAGTGCTCAGCAGGGAAGCTGTATTCCATAATGGCTTGAGAGGCTAGATGAAATAAAATGATAGCATCGGGGAACATCATCAAGATTGTGTTCAGAGCTTCAGGGTGAAACTCCATTTGGGAAGTGATGGATATTTGGCTCTAACAGTGCAGACTCAGCTGACTGTAATCTTTGTAACCTTCCAATTAACTTCAATTTATTGTGCTTTGGATTTACAGACTGAGGACAGGCTACCCTGCAGCAAGACATCAGGCAGCAGGTTTAATCTGCTTTCTCCATAAAACCAGGCAGGTGATCAGGCAAAATCCTCTCTGAAAGAGTCATATATTTTAATTTCTTAGGCTGATTAGGAAATAACTGCTTACTGTTTTTGTGGTGCAGATAACCCTGCTGTTGGATGCGATGCAGCCATCCACCAGGAGGAGTTATCAGAGAAATGTGACGGTTCGTTAATAAGTAGTGCGATTTGTTTTTTTTAAGGTTCAAAACATACAAAAAAATTTAATATGTATATGCAATATTGCAATGTGAGAAAACTGGATCTTGTAATCACAAATGCTGCATGACATGCAAACATGACCAGTAGAAGCACAAAGTTGTACCCAATGTGCAAAATGGCCCAACAGAAGCTGGCACGGCAGAAACATTAGTGTTTAAAAGAAACAATATGTCAGTTCTGCAGAATTATTCTTATTTTCTTTAGTTAGTTTTACTTAAAGAGGTTGCACAGCATCAGGTATTGTGCAGAGCCAACTTGCTCTCATTGCTACCTCTCTGGGCACTGTTACCAAGTTGTTTATGTGCTTTGAAAAGAGAAAGAACAAACTGTATACGGCAGCTGAGTGGCTAAAATTCAGACCACTAATGTATCACATCAGCAAAGAACAGAGGATCTCAAATGTGTTCACACCCCAGTGAAAATGCTAAGTTTTAGTGATGAAACTAAATAAATCATTTCAAAATTCTGATGTGACCTACACCCTGTACAACTCAATTGAAATCAGTTTGGAGGGAAAAATAGGAGAAATGAAAAAATGTACAATGCACTGATTGCACAAGTGTCCACACCCTTAAACTAAGACTTTGTTGAAGCCTCTTTTGATTTAATCCCAGCATTCAGTTCTCATGGGTACACACACACCTGCCATCAATTAAAGAGCCTCTGATTAATCCCACATAAGGTCCAGCGGCCCTCATACGATTGTCCTGACATTTACAGTTGCCTGCTACAGCAGAAGCCATGGTTCACAGAGAGCTTAGAAAGCTGGCTGTGTTTTATTAGCTGACCACATCATCAAAGGGACCTCATTGTTGAAAGGTATCAGTCAGGGGAAACACTGGAAAAACCATGTAGCACAGTGAAGACAGAATATCAGACAATGGTGAAAGTGCACAAAACTGGACAGGGCGGTCAGGGAGGCCGCCAAGAGACCTTTAGCAACACTGAAGAAACCGCAGGAATTTCTGGCGAGTACTGGTTGTGTCCGACATGTGAGAAAAATCTCCTGTATTCTCCTTATATCTGGATAATTGAGTAGGGTTGCAAGATGGAAGCGTCTCCTGACAAAAGCTTTTTCTGGCTAAAATTTGCAAAAGAAAAAATACATCAAGTCTCCCGAAAGCATGTGAGAAAATGTGTTCTGGTCTGATGAGACCAAGGTAGATCTTTGGCTAATGATCTGGGATGAACGGAAGAGGGTACACCAGAGATGCCCCCTGCAATCTGACAGATTTGCAGCCCGTTTTTATGGAAGAGTGGACAAATATTACCATGTCAAGACATGGCATGCTTATAGAGTCCTACCCAAAAACGACCCAATACTGTGATTAGATCAAGTATTAGTTTTTTCATCAAATATTCATTAGTTTTTTTCATTGCGTTGTACGGGCTATAGGTCACACTGAAGGAGGGAAAAGTTTGATCTAAAATGATTTATTGTGGTTTCACTTGTTGGCGTCACAAAAACTTGACATTTTAACAGGGGAGTGAAAACCTTTTATATCCACTGTAAAATTCAACAAAACAAATGAGAACACAAGTGCACTAAAACTATGAAATGTATACGGTCATATTTTAATAGCTGACAGAGAAAGACCACTAAAACCAGAAGTCTGGTCTACTGTGCATTGATTAAAGCTACAATGATACTCTGAGAACGATGGCTTCACAAACACAATTAGCCATCTAATAAATGTTTTCTTAGGAACCTTAAAGCGTTTCATATTCCTGCAAATAAACATCAATGTTTAACAAATGTCTGGCCGAGACACTGTTTGCAATACAGACCATAAAACTGCTCGCAAAACTGCTGAAATGTGCCCGAAGCAGCCATGATAACATTATTGAACTTTGCTGGCAATATAAGTTCAGCCTTTAATATTTCAACTGGAGTCAGATGCACTTAGGGATGATGGGAAAGGATAAATGTGTCCTTTATTTAAAAATAAAAAAACAACAAAAATGATTTTTTATTATCATTTTCATAGCTTCATGCTAGAAGTGGTCATCTGTGGTTGATTTAAAGGCTGAAACAAATATATTTAAAAATAAAAAGATTAATACAAAGCCAAATAGAAATTGATTCTCTGTTCATCATTACAGGAAACTGAGTATAATCTGAGCATGCAAGAGAGTAAACAAAGGTCCAAAAGAATACTAAGATAAAACATTAGTACAGGCAAACTTGAGAGACAAACACTCCTTTATGCAGTGGACAGCTTGCCTTGTCTGACTGTAGATCGAAATACTCACAACCAACCCTGATCTGCTGCCTGCAGAGCTGATCGCTCTGACTGGCAGCATTCAAACATCTGGAAACCTTTCCTTATTAAGTTAAGTTTCACTTATCGATGCATCTTTAGCTGTAATGTGCTCTCCTTGTATTATCTTCCAAATCTTGGTGTGTCGTCTCTACGGGGTACAGCTCAACTTTATTTAAACCACTTCATTTTATGCTGTTATTTTTTTTACCTTTGTCAAAAATAACTGGTACTTCACATTGTCACATTTCATGTGACAAGATTTTCCAACGAACCCCGCAGAGTCACTTTTAATCTTACATACACTAATAGTTTTTTTTTCTTTTTTATGTTCTTCAAGGCAGCATTTGAGCAAACTGCACTGACAGGTTCTTGGAGGATGGTTTTAAATTGGACCTTAGGGGGCGGTGCTTGACGTCAAATCCAGTGAAAAGAGATTATACGGTTCAGCTGTGGCTGTGTGTTGGCTGGTACCGTTTCAGAGACCCTACTGTAAAATATTAAAAACCTGGGTCAACTGGGGGGCCCTCATATCTCCCCCATTACTTATTGATACATCCCTGTCTGTGTGTAACTTAGCTAGTGAGCCTGTGCGATATGTGTGTGTGTGTGTGTTTGTGATGCGAGAAGCTGAGCGAAGATGGTTAACATGAGCAAACATTTGCAAGTGCACAAAAGTAGAATCATGTTTCTGTTTGCAAACAACCTGAAATCCAGGAGCGTGAGGCAGTCACCTGCATGTGTATAAGATATAGCATACCACGGTTAGTTATTTTGGAACTTCAGTGCATGGATGTATTCATAGTTATGTGCGTGCAGAAGCTCATCAGGTGACAATGTGTGCATTTACTTTCATGCATATTGATGTTTGCATGCATGAATAGTGCATGACAAACTATCTGTGTCAAACATGTGTAGGTGCATGTATGCATTTAATCCTGTCTGTGTGTGCGCACATGTGCTGTGTGTGTGTGTGTGTGCGTGTGCTGCCATGTAAGTCCTATTGTCTTCTGAAAGTGATGTGAATTCAAGGTTTAACTCCCAGTGAATTATTTATCTCTGCAGCAGTCTTGGCACCTGCACGGGCCAAGGGTCTGAAATATGTACCCCCCCCCCCCACACACACACACACACACACACACACAGTGCAACAACACACTAACCTGCAGAATTATACAGCCGAAGCAGTTATAAATATTTATACCTCTCCTGCCTCATATTTATTTCATCCAGCAGAGCTCATATCAGAGGGGCAGCGGGATGGTGAGGATATCCAGAGAGAGGAGGAGGTGATAGAGAGAAACAGAGTGATGAAGAAGGAAGAAATAGAGAGATAGGAAGAGAGAAGTTGTTTTATAAATATAGATGCAGCTGGAAACAGAAAGGTTGGGAAGATAAGCTAAAATAAAAAACATGAGGCGGCAGAATGACAGGAAGTGGTAACAGTGGAAAGAGGAAGTTAATTAAGAGAACATAAAAACAAAAGGGCTACAGGGAGAGGGATAAATGTTGGTAGCCCAGGTGCATCATTGTTGCTATTACTGAGCAACCTGAACCTGAACTACAGCCACTCAGGTGCACAACTGAAGCTGGTCTACGACAGCACTTATTTGCGCTGGAATTTTTTTTTTTTTACATTTTGGCCTTTCGCATTGCCTGGAAAAGACTTGCCGCTGGGCTGCAGCAGCCAGGCAGGAAATGTTGAGGAAAATATCACCATGACTCCAAAAATGAAATCAGAAAAAGAGACGGAGTCGGTCAGCAGATGTTTTGTTTCCCTGAGAATTGAAGAAAAAAAAAGTTTCATGCAGCTTCCTAAGAGTCCTTTACGCTTACATAATGCATATTCCAGCAGTATATGAAGCAAGCAGGAGGAGGGGAAATCAGAAACAGTAGATTTCAATTGATGCAAAAGCTCAAACTTGAAGCCAAATGGTGGGCTGTTCAGCTGCAGGAGAATATTCAAGCTCAATATTGTATTTTGCGTTTGCACTCATGTTTTAAATCCTCTCAATGCTGCTGGGCTGCGAGCAGTTTGGTCAGATGCTAACAGTAGCTGATGAAGCCTCATGCAGCTCGCCTGAGGACAAAATGGGCCCAGACTTAACATAAAACATTGATTTAGTCACTGTGATGTCAACAGTTGCCAGTTGGTATAACCTAACTCTACCTCCACGTATAAAGTATTACTGGTAATATACTGTATAATCATACCTAAAATTGATGCTGGTCAAATTAACCATAGACTGATCAACCACAACAATAAAACCACTGAGAGGTAAGGTGAGTAAAACTGGCCATCTTCTTTCAAAGCAATGTTCTGCTGTTAAAGTCTTCACCCTAGCAGTCATATAGATCTTAACTTGACACTTGTCCCCTACCTAGCCTTTTGCAGTCCTACCTGCCCCCTCCCATGTGGCAACAGTCCTCCCCTACAGTAGCAGCATTTCACCGCATGACAGACCGCAAAAGACCACAAAATCCCCAGATACCAAACTGACGGCATCCACAGAGACCCCAGCAAACCAAGAGATCTACTGATAATGTCCTGGTACCACATACTTTAATAAACCCTCAGGTGTTCTTCGTCCACACCTGAACTGGTCGGAGTTCTTTTAGGGACATAAAAGCCACACCACCTCAAGTTCCAACATAAAATCCTCATCTTCTTTTATTGGGAAAGTTTTTTCTTGATTTCTAAAGTCTTAGACTACCAATCCGGATCAGGGAAATGGTCATCTTTCTGAAAATGATTAGCTCATTAAATGGATATCAATCATCATCTGATCAGTTTATAACCAATCAGTCTGTCTTCGAGATTGAAGGGCTACATTTGTATTCTTTAAACCTTTAAACTTAAATATCACTAGAGATTATGTAATTTCGTTTCCATTCAGTTATTTATTTCCTCATATATTCATTTACTTTTTAAAAAAAATCATGGCCTGATTGGTCCTCCATAGAGGTGACCCAAGAGACTTGAACAGGATGTTGACAAAAAATGTTAAGGTTTGCTGAGTTTAAAACAAAGTATTACTTTGCAATAAATAGACATAAGTTATAGACCTAATCCTTAACCTGTACTCTTGAAGTGCATGTAGCTGGCATAATTAAGTGTTTCTGATCTCTCCTTGTACCCTGGAAGGCAGCTCTGTGACCTTGTGGCATAGCATTATCAAAGGCAAGAGCCAAAGGAGCAGCTCCCTGCGCACTTTGACGCCTTAGGGCTGAGTTACACAGTCAAGCTTGGCATGCAGCATTTTAAACAGCAGTGGATCTCAACAGGCGGCTTCTAGCAGAGTGAATGGAGCTTGAGGCTATGTGAAGGTGTAAAGCCTGTTCTTGCCTTCAGCTCACACAGAATGATGCAGCGAGGCTTGTAAGCAGATCAGAGAGGGGAGAAAAAGAGCATTTTCACATTTACAAGGAATTCTGGTATTGATTTGAAGTTTAACCTTCTAAACACCAGACTGACCTCTGCTGCTTGAATGCATCTGTTTCACTTTTTAACTTTCCCTCTTGTTGCTAAACGATTCAGAGTTTCCTCTAAATTTATTTGGTCCAATCTTGGAACTAAGATGAATATAGCCACACATTATTTTGTTTAATTGCAAAGATCTATCCTTAATCATTTGAAAGCACAAAGTAATTATGATTATTTTAACTGGAATAGTGCTTTTTTCATTGATGATAATAATAATAATTCAGTTTAAGATGTATTGATAAAACAGCTCTGTTACAACACATCTCAATCTGAGCAAGCTATATTCTCGTGTTTCTAATTTCTCAAACCTGCAAACATTTCAATTCCACCAATCCGAAGCATTTCACTGTATCGAATGTCTTGCTGGAGAGTTCATCAGCAACCATGGACACGAGCCAGTGTACTGCAGAAACCTATATGGCTGGTAAAACACTTAAAGTGCCTGTTGAATGTTACGATATAACAGTAACTACTAATGCTACACAAACAAAGTCCTTGTCTCGGACCCCTCCTAATGACTTGAAGCATCTTGGAAACGTCCAGCAGCCTAAGAAGAAGGGACTGTGTGTAGTGAGCCAGTATGAGGTTTGGAGCAGAGCTGTGTGTTGGGAGCCAGGTTGATGCCGATCCAACAGGGTGCGTCTGTCTGCTGCATGACTCGGTCCGTCTGGCCCGCAGCAAGAACCATCCCCCCTTCAGCTATGTGTACAGAAGTATGTGTACAGGCAGCGCATGCCTCTGTTGGTATATATGCATGAGGTTAATTACTTTGCCCTGCATCTGTGCCACATGTAGGCACATGTGTATTAAAGCTGATTATATTGATGTCTGGGTTTGAGTGTGTATACATCTGTGTGTGTGTGGAGGAGAAAAAGAGCAAACCTTAAAATCAGAGTGGCAGAGCATCATAGTGTCGCTCTTTCCATGCCTCTGTCCTCTCACTGACCCTACCTAACATTACGTAACACTAAAGATGTTTTTATGACAGATGAGTGGCTGGGTGGATGTACCATACCCAGAATAAAGGGGGGGAGGAGGAGGAGGAGGGCTCTAAGGGGTGTGAAAGGTTATGCCAACATCAATCAGATAAATGTAATGAACTGAAAATGAACTGAAAAAGGTGAGCCAAATGTCCCATCTAGCAGCACCTGCTGTTTCCTAATGTGAGCTGGCTACTAAAAAGAGCAATCACTCTGAGGAGAGGCTGCAGGTACGAGGGGGGGTAAAATAATACATCTCATCTGCAGGGAAAACCTGCAACCTGGTATTTATTGAACACTTGACAAATCTAAAAGGTTTTGTAGACTAGCCTCCTCCAGCAGAACAACTTAAAGAACATGACAAAGAGTTTGTGGGGTTCATTAAGCCTTCTGCCTTTCCAGATACATTTCTAACGACATCTGTGTGTAGCAAACCCAACCCATCTCCAACATTTACACTACATCTGATTGAAACACCTGTTAAACCAAAGCCCTCATAACCAATGGTGAATGATGCTAAATACATAAATTAGCCTTTACCTACAGCCAGCAAACCTCAACTCATTTCTCCCAACAAGAAAACATAGCAGAAGTAACAAAGCTTAACGGTGAGTAAGAGCTAAAAATATTAATTTAACCATGTTAACCCCTGTCGAAAGTTGTACGTTTTACTTAAAAACGGAGAAAAAAATATTCAGTTGATGTATGTTGATGAAACCGAGGAGATCATGAGACCATAAAAAGGGACGTGTATAAATGTTCTGATGCCAGGAGCGAAACCATAAATCTAAATGATTAATTTAGCTCTACCTTTTTTTTAAAATAATAAATAATAAGTAATTCTTAAATAATTAAAAAAATAATAATAATAATAATAATAATTTTTTCTTTAACTTTGTTTTGCATGCTCCCCTTTTTGTCAAACTAAAATTTTACACTTTCAAGAAAATATTCTCTTTAAAAAGAACAATCTTTCTCTGTCTTTAAGGAATGTGTTATTAATATTGCAGGAAAGGGGGAGGGAGGGGGGGGGAACAAATCTGGAACACAAGAGAGTAAACAGAAATAAAAAATCATCAGGCCAGAGTCACGAGAATTCAAGAAATTACTCAATAAATGAATAAATAATGTGTTTTTTGGAAACTGTAAAACAGAGACATCCAAGTGTTTTAGTGGTTTGTTAGATTTCTTTGGTGGACTGTGTGGATCTTGCCATGTGTGAATAGCGGATATGCATCAAAGATTTGTAGTGACTCCACAGATGCTGGTTGCCTAAGACAAAGACAAAACTATAAGCTGAGAAAGCTTTTGTCCCTTGCTTCTTATGACGCGCAGATCTCTTCTCCTTAATCCTCGTCTATCCAACTTTTACCGACAGAACAGTGAACTGAAGTCAGCTAACGTCACGCTTGTGTATACATAGATTTTCCTGTCATTCTTTACTTCGCTTCAGAACTTCCTTTTTGCTCTTTTCCAACAGAATGGCGCACCAAGGGGTGGATTTGTGAAAAGAAAACAAACTTTGAAACTGCAAACGGTACTCGAGGAAAACCAGAGTTCCTCGCCCTCACTTGTACATCGGCACACGGTGTACCGACACAGTTTACCTGATACCTGCTGCTTCAAACCTGCTGCCCTCTATCTGGGTTTGTCTGCCCAAAGCCATAGAACTGATGTCCAAATTCCTGCTTTCGCTCTTCCAGCCACCTTCCTTACCCCCCCCATTCCATAAATGTCCCTTCTCCTGATCCAATATAATCTACTCTCTCTGTCTGCACTCCCTTCTTGTGACAGCTCAGGAATGAAAAGAGAAGGAAAAGGAAGTTATATAAAACATATGTCAGCTACTCATAATCAAAACTTTCCCTTGCTCTCCCCTCCTTAAGTAGACTGTTTCATAAGTGTACTTTTCTGTTCTGCTCGTAGGGCCTCCTGGGTGTGGAACTGCTGACCTGCTGGGCTGAGTGTGCTGCCAAGTCTTTGCTGTGAGAGAGCGAAGGAGGGCAGAGGGCAGGACACAGAACGGCACTGTGCCATCAGACGCTCTGCCAGCCTTGGCTGCAGCAGCCGTGTACCGAAGGGGGGGGAAAAGACTGACTGCAATTGTTTCACTCAAGTAGTTTTAAATATGAAAACATGCAAGAGGAAATGAGAAATGAAAGGACACTCTTTCACACCTGTTTCCCTCCACCTCCCCACCTGAATCAGATTGCAGGTCGAGCCGGCTTCAGCTCCTCTCGTTTCTCCTCTACAGCCCGTTTTCATGCAGCTCTCTCCTTCCTTAGCTCAGACTCTGCAGACTTTTCTTGCTAAAGGCCCAGCCCTTTGTACCAGGACTTCATTACAAACACTCCTCATAATCCAATATCTTGTGTCAGATGCTTCACACTGTGCAGACTGAACAGTAAATGTAAATTCAGGCTTGTGTGGTTATTTAGGCTGGAGCACGTTTTAAAACATTTTGTATCCAAGAGCAGCTAATGGTTATTTTCATGATGGAATAATTTGCAGACTCCTTTCTCCGTGAATGGATTGATTGTTTGGTTTGGAGAAACTCCAAAAATAACACATTCCACCCAAAGTGCTCTAAATGATGCTAAAAATCTCTGCTAATCTTCTGCTTCAGCTGCACTTCTATAAACTTTTTTGCAGTTTAATTTAAGAAGACATTTAACTTAATAGCCATTAAAAGTGTCCTACAGAAGTGTAGTAAAGTAAAAAGTAGATTACTTTCCTTTTAAATGTAAAGAAGCAAAAGTACCTGTTGATACAATACCATTAGTTTATGGTACTTAGTATCAAAAGATACAAATACTTTTTGCTCTTTTAAGAAAAATCGCATGATTGTACGGAGTACATTAATATCTTTACTGCAAAAGCCATTTCATTCATTCATTTTTTGTACCGCTTAGTCCAATTCAGGGTGGGCTGGAGCTTATCCTAGCAATTATCAGTCGAAAGGCAGGGTACAGCCTGGACAGGTCGCCAGTCCATCGCAGGGCCAGAGACACAGAGAGACAGACAACCACCCACACACACACACTCATTCCTAGGGAGAATTTAGAGTGACCAATTAACCTAACATGCATGTCTTTGGACAGTGGGAG
>JAOXYM010000016.1:18644010-18656488 GCA_028567055.1 Leptatherina wallacei | reverse complement strand
CACACACACTCATTCCTAGGGAGAATTTAGAGTGACCAATTAACCTAACATGCATGTCTTTGGACAGTGGGAGGAAGGCGGAGAACCCGGTGAGAACCCACGCATACACGGGGAGAACATTCAATTTTGAACCCCTCTCCAGCTCAAACCAGCAACCCCCCTGGCTCAAACTCCGTCTGAGGCACGAACCAGCGACATTCTTGCTGTGAGGCGGCGGTGCTAACCACTACACCACCGTGCAGCCAAATATGTATAAAACTCATTGACACAAATACTAGAAAAATGCTAATAAAATGATCAGATATTAATGAGTAAATCGTATACAAATAAAATGAAAAAATATGTTTTAAAATGATAGAATCAGACCACATAGATAAGATTATTTCAATTTCTTCAATTGAATATGATTGAAAATAATCTATAAGAGTAATATAATTAATATAATAAAAAATAAAGCTGAAGACCCTGCATTAAACCAGTAAAATATTACACAACATCATTATCACTTACACTCGCAGCATCATCATAACATCATGACATTTGATTTGCATGTAATTATATTTCCTAAAACTCATAGAAGTGTTAAACAAATTGCATATTTTGTGCCAGCATAATGGTATCTCAATATTCAGAAGAGTATTGAATCTGATATTTTAACTGGCAGACATCGAAATATCGACTCCAGAGTAAGGATGCACCCATCACTAGTACAAGGTGTTATAGAAAGCTGCAAATAATTTAATTTAGGTACAATACTAAAGAAAATATGTATGTCTCACTGCATCACTGGAGCTCTTCTGGTTGCTCCACGACTCAGGCTGAGTTTTGTTTGGACTTAAAACCACAGTCAATAACAGATTCTTTAGTACCTCAATCTTCCCTCAAACATTATCCAATCTAACAAAACAGCTCAAGCCTCTCTTGAGTTCCTTTAGTACTTGACAGTGTTGCAGCTATGACTGCTTTGTGTTTCATTCTCCTGACCAACACAGCCACTACTGTTGTGCTAGAGGAGAAATACACTGTTTTGGAAATGACCTTCTTCCCCTTCTTGCTGAGGATTGGAGAAAACGTCAATAACACTCTGAAATGTGAAATGTGAGCGGTATAAGAATAGATTTCAAGAAGCTTAACAATTGCAAAAGTTTTCCTAAATCATTTCTTGGCTGATTTGAATAATTTTACCAATCTAAAAGGAAAATTTTCCCCTATGTAAGCTATGCTTAAAGACACACCTTCACTGCACCTTAAACTCACAAACCAACGGCTGAAAATCAATGCAACGTTCAACACCTAACTTCCAATACCCAATCACGGTGACACACATTGCTCCGACATGTCGCGTGCTGATTGGATGAGTGATGTTGGGGACGGAGGAGGAGGAGAAGGGGGGTTTGAGCAGCACTCAGGAGAGGAGTACAAAAATGGAGAAAGCTCACCAGTGCATTAAGGACAGCACGGTGCAATTCGTTCCATTGGCAGCACTTCAAAGAGGAAGAGGAGGGGGATAATCCACCCCAACATTAGCCCCTGGAATCTTCCAGCACCACTACAAACATGCACACACACACACATGCACGCATTTATTCACAGAAGCAGCAGGCTGGAGGGTTCGGTCGTGAGGTCTGATTGGGTTGGGGTCTGGGGATGACGGGATGCAAGGATGGAGGGGATTTTTCAATTTGCCAGAAAATCTGAGATGATTGGAATACTCTCCTGCACACACGGATACAATGCCATACACATAATACGTATCGATCTCCGTAGAAAAGACCTCACGCTTGAACTCAGAGAGGAACAGGCCAAACAAAAATATACCCAACATTAGCCTGCAGAGCTAAATGGTCTCAAATTACAGGAAAAGGGTAAAAATATGGGTCAGTGCTGGATGCTATGGCTGATTCTTGCAGGTGAGTCCAAAAGTGAGGCAGAAGGTCACTTCTCCTTACCCCAACCCCAAAGTGAAGAACATGGATTAAGTGAAAGTGAGCTTGTAAAGTATATTGACAGCTTCTCGCATCACTAGCAGTGAGCCGCCAATGGTGGCTCGGCCAATACATGACCGAGTGGAGATCAATCCTCCTCATGGGTGACCTGCAAGCTGCACACATAATCAATGCTGCTTCCTTTGTCAGACCTTTGAGCTACTAAAAGAAGAATGTGGCTCAATTCAGAGAATACAAAGATTCAGTAAGTTCAGCTCAACATGTCTTATATCGCACTTAGATGACACAATCCGCCCCCCCACCGTAGAGCCACTAGTAACAAACACAGAGCAACCATTGTCTCGATGCAATAATCAGAAACAGTGCTAGTAAAAATAATATCTCAAAATTAATATCCAACAGTTGGACCTGTCACAATCAATATTTCTTTGTGTGATCCACAATTACTGTATGCTGTAATCGTGATCACGTCTGCATAATGGTCTCCAATCATATGGAAACAGCTGGATGTATCTGACAAATGTCATTACAAATGAAATGTCTCTTCAACCAATCTGACAGAAATGACTGAATCATTTCATTTCCATTAAATAAATTAGATGAATTTTTACATAATTAGTAGGCTCATACTGAAATAAAGTTAAAACTGAACAAGGAAAAACTTTGAAATCATTAATCAGAATTATTTCCATGACAAATAATTATCATGTTTGTGGTCGTCCTGCAGATCAATGAAGGTCTAAGATGTGGTGACATAAAGCAGTATAAACCCCGCCCCATTCTACAATGTAAGTTAAAAACACATGGGCTGCTCTAGTTTTGTCTCTTTGCGGTCACTGTAGTGACATGTAAAAGGGGCAAAGAGGGTGATTGGTGGTGTTTTTGGTTGTAAATTTCTTAATTTCATACATTGTCACAAGACTGAATGAAAACATTCATCCTGAATGCCAGCCAAATATATCACCCTAAACATTTACCATAAAAACAGCTGTTTCTATGGCACCTTAACAATGTAAGTTGTTTGAGCAATTATTTGCTCCTTTCTGTTTTACCTTTCTATTGATGGAATAAGCTAAATTTAGAGACATGAAGTGGCATGGTTCATTTCACAGCACACATCAATAATAGGGAGTCTGGAGGGAGACGAGTTATGGAGTCGGTGGATACACTGACTGGTCAGGGGGTTAGCAAGGCCTACAACAATCAATAACCCTGACCACTGGAGACCAGACTGCGATAGCTACAGTTCCACAAGTCTATAGAAAATAAACATCTCTGTATAGTTGTGCTCCTGTCACAGAAAATACATTATACTGGGAGTAAATTAGGCAGCTACAGACTGTCAAAGTGCCATCAATAGCATGCTTAATAATGCAAACCCAACAGTGTGTCCACTCTCAGAACCAACTTGTAGGAGGTAACAACCTGCCAAGTGAGAACTTTTTTTTTATTTCAAGTAAAGAGGTGAAGAATTGTTCTTTAAAAGCTAAATTAACCCTGTGGGAAGCTGGACTTCACAACCGGTCCTTCCAGCTGTGACCAATACAGAAAACTCAGGAACAAATGAAGAATTGCTTCCAATTATGTCCTGCGTTTGTATTTCATCCTTTCAGTTTTCTGTGGGATTTCAAGTCAATTGGCTGATATGCAGCCACCTGATTACCTGAAGGTTGTTCTACTGCGAGCCAAATGAAATCAGCCAAGCAGAGCTGAAAAAAGGTAAGGCAAGCCAAATGCACTGGATCAAATCATGTGGTAAAGAAAAGGAGGAAAAAATGGCACAGGGAAACCAGATTTAAAAAAGAAAAAAGAAAAAAGCTGTTCGTTAAGGTTTATGTGGGGACTTGTGATTTAAATCAGAAAATAAAAACCATAAGAAACTTCTTTTTTTTTCCAGAGTAAAAAACCATGCAGACGTCCAGCTCTCCTGCTCTTGCCAAACCACACTTAACTGTATCCCACTGACCTCAGGTTGGAGAAGACGTTTGGCGATGAGCTGTCCGCTCATCGTGCCTTCCAAGGTCAGAAAGAGGTTTATAGAGCAACGAATGCCAATCAACTTTAATAGCACTGCCAACATGAGTCTGGAGTAAGGTCATGGGCATGGCCACAACCAATCTGAGAAATGGCTACATGCTAAGCATTTCAGGGTTAAAATACCAAGAGCTGCAGGAGAAAAATTCACCATTCTGACCGACTTCACGACCGAACTACTCTGACAACAAAAGCTCTCTGGACAAATCTCATCCATCCTTCACACTTTGTTAAGCTTTCCTTGAATCTAGAGGGGCATGGGTCAGATGTTGGAATTCCATTGAGTCCAATTCTGTGTCGTTTACTTGAACTTATGAGTTCAGGGACAGGCAATCTGAGCTTCAGAAACAACAGGTCTAAGCTACATATCTAGAAAAGAGACTTTGAAGCCTCTTCAAAGTGTTGATTTTGATGACTTTGTCAAAGAATGAAAATGAGAAGAAAATATTCAGCAGAGACGAGATCCAATCAGACCTAAGCTGAGTGCATGGAAAGCTGCGAAGGATTGGGAAGAGATGGTACAATAGACGATTTTCGTAATTTACGCATACGTCACTTGCGCATGCTCAGAACTACCTGACAAGGGCTGGAGGTTTGAACATACATTGAAATCACCATAGATAGAATTAACAACAATGCCAAATACTTGTTGCGTGTTTGACTGTTTCAGTTGAAGATGAGACAATTCACGTAAGCGGGGAATAAGTTTTCATCTGTTTCCCCCGAAGAAATGCCAGCGAGCAGCCTGGATTTGTGCAGTTAGCCGCGCAAACTGGAAGATGAAGTCCTGGGTCCTTTTTACAGGAATTGCAGTGCTCATTTAATCTGTGGTTGGTCGTCTAATGACTAGAAAGACATGGATTATCGTCCGTCTGTGGACCTGAAGTGGAAAAGTTCGGAGGCAGCGGCCCAAGTAGGAGTCTGTTGCCTGGAAATGATTCAGGTCTGGCAGGACAGACGGGCAGGTTTCCTGCGTTTCCATGGAAGCATCACTGACCCACTTATTCATTCATTCATTATTATATGACACATAGTGGTCCGTGTAAACGTAGCAAAGATGTACACAAAGGCTTTTTCACTTAACAGCTTAGCCGTCTGCCCTTCAATGCAGTTAACGCGCATACGCACAATACGTGTGCGTAAATTACGAAAGGAATCTATTAAATCCAATTTTTTTCTCATGAAACTAATGTGACAAAATGTGAACACCTGGGAGAAAAAGAGCATGGACACATTTAATATTTGGTATAAAGTAAAAGATAACGCTTTTTAAATGTAGAGCAACCATCACTGGTGAAAACAACCCAATTTAAGTAACAATAGCATGTTAGCTGTCCTGAAATCCAAAGCTCATCTGTACATTCTCCAATGCTTTTCTGGGCTCAGTAGCCTAAGCAGACGGGGGGCAAAATGGAGCGGGAGATGGACAGATGTGTCGTGCAGCATCGGCAGTAATGCAGACTTTAAGGAAAAGCCGAAAAGCTTTCAATTTACCGGTCAATCTATGAGTCTGTCTCATTTCGGGGTCTGCACACTACGAAGTGCGCAGCCTATGAAGGCTACAGAATGGCCTTTGTAGGCTGCGCACTTCGAAGCTGTTTATTGGTTCATGAAATGAGACAGCCTACCTAGTGTGTGAGAATCTCCCATAATGCTCCAGTCCCCAAAGCGTTCTGATTCTTGCAGCTAATTCCTTCAGATAACTGCAAATGGAGCTGGAAATGTTCGCTAAAAGTCTAATTTTAAACTTTAGTGGCTGGCTTTGTTTAAAATAACACTTCATTAACGCCTTACAAATCCACAAATATCAAATATTACATGATTTTAATGCCACGGTTTAACAAACTTAAGGTTCCTCTTTATATTCTGTCACATCTCTATGGTAAAAGAAATACTTAAAAACGTAGCCTACTCCTCTGCACTTTGCATTTCCCTGTCATCAGAGCCGTGACTCTGCCCGTCATCTCGTTCACAATAAATTATGGGAGAAAAGAGGCCGCGAAGGATCCACCGCCAGTAGCCTTCGTTTCAAGCTAAATGAAGTGCGGATTCAGAGGACCCTTTGGAGGCTTTAGAACTGGGACAGTACTTGGTGTGCCGCTGTGGCGTACGCAGCCGACGAAGACGCACTTCGTAGTGCGCAGACCCTAAATTGGGACACACTGTATGTTCCTACCCTTGCCTATGATCACAAGCTGTGGGTAGCGACGAAAATAATGAGATCACGAGCACAAGCGGCTGAAATGAGCTGCTGGTGCTTTTGCAAGGCTGCGAACTTGAAGATTCAACGCCGTCATGTTAATGTTACTAATTAGAGAAGTTAATTAACCACTAATCTGTAAATGGAAATCAGCAATTGACTGGAACATTTTAAGAAACAATGGCCATGTTTACATGAGTTTTTTAATTCCCCTTTAATTTGGAATAAAAGTTAAATCCACTTTAAAGAGAGGAAAAATGACCATGTAAATACCTAATTCCGAATATATTAAAATGAATTCCGAAGTAAGTAGCTGGTTTATTCTCATTTTAATTCCAAATAATTCCTCCATCATGTATACCTTCATTCTGCTTTAAGTTAATTCCAAGATAATTTAAGTGAAAGTGAAGTAGTATGCTAGTGTTGAGCTGCTGCTTCAAAACTAGAATCAAAATCAAGTGAAAATGGTTCTTATTATGTGGTTTTTCCACATTGTAGTAGAAAAGAAAAGAAGCAGGAAGCAGAGTTTGTTTTCTTCCGGTAGAAGTAGGAACGTCACTTCCATCCGCTATCCAATCAGAACCCTTCAGAACCCCCAGATCTAAAGCAGCAAGAAAACGTGTTTTCCATGTAAACCTTAATTCAGAATGATTATTTCCATGGAAACCTGAAGGAGAATACTTTAATTCCAAATGATTTAATTTGGAATAATTAATTCCATAAATTAATCAATTAGTTCATTCATTCGGTTACTGAACACATCAGATTACATCATTGTTGACTAAATCTAGATTAGTCGACTATGATTTCATTTAATTTAGTTGGTAAGACTCACATGACTCCGATAACTCAATTATGACTTAAACTAAGTCCAAATTTGCTGTCCGAATTAACACAACAAACATTAAAGCAAAAAATAAAACAGACATGGCTCTTACCCAAAGTCCCATTTACCATTAAATTTCAGCCGACCACTTGTTGACTGGCACCTTGGTTCTATCTTTTTTCCCCCCTAAATCCAAGTGTCTGACATCCAGCTGGTCATGACCAGACGGATTCAATCTCTTTATTTGGCTCAACATGCCCTGACACCCTGCTCACACGGATAGATCTCACTATGCCTGCCGGGTTGATGGGAAGCTGTTTCAGGAAAGAGAAACACAACATGCCTGAATGTGAAGGCTACAACTTCCACAGCTCAGCATTAAGGAAACCTTAAGATGCCCCCACCAGAATAATGACCCACCCACGCACTCCAAACCAAAGCAATCCTTTCAATAATCTGCGAACAAACACTACCATCCTTTTCTCTGGGGAACACCGGATTGGCTATCCCCAAACACACACCAAGTCTCTCAGGAAAGAAGAAAGATTCGGTGATGCTGCAGCTCCCACACTGTTCCACCACAGCAGCTACGTCTCACATCCCAAGGGACCCTCATGTGTTATGTCTGTTCTCTGGGTCCTGTGTGGCAGTTTTTTCTGCAAAGTTTGTTCCCAACTCAACTGCACAAGAAGTAAAAAAAAAAAAAAAAAACTTCCCGAAGACAAGCCTGTGAAAATTCCTTGAGTTTTCTGCCTGGTTTCAGATAACAAAACTAATCTGTTGCTGCAAAGAGAGAAAATCTAAATGAATTCCCCCACGGCAGGTGGATTTTCATTTGAATTTTCAGTACTGGGTTATCAGTCACTCATTATATCACTGAGCCATTTCATTAAGCTTTCATCCTCTGAGCTATTCAATTCTTCTAACATTAATATTCATGGGAGTAAAAATCTACTTCATGATTCTGTCAATGATGTTCTTAATTAACATTCTGAACATTGTAAATGATCTCAAAGTGGATCCACAATACCGTGTCAATCAAGCACTCGGCACAAATATATGCAGAAGGAAACTCACACACACATTACCTGCAATAAAAACCGCAACTTAGTACACAACATCATCCTACTCACCCTCTCCAAGTCCTGTCGGAGGTGTGTGAAGAGTTTGAGGCGTCTGTAGAGGACGTCCTGCTCCTGCTGGGCCAGGTTGTCCACCTCGTCCCTCTTTAAAGTCACTAGAGGCTGATTAAAGTTGGCCTTCCTCTTCAACTTCCAAAACTGGTAAAGAAAGTCCACCTTAAAAAAAGAGAAGAGATTATATAATTTCTTATGGTGCTGCCATGACATTTATCTAAATACTACAGGACAGAAAAGTGAATGATTAAGTGTGTCGTTACTATGCTGCATCATCATCTTGTTCAAAGTATCTGTTTAGCGTTTGCATTTTATGCTCTATCCGCCTGGACAACGTCACGCTGTTATAACAACTGCTCATTAGGGGGCGATATTTTCCTAAAACCATCGCTGACCAACAAGGAAGAGGAAAATTTAGCTCATCAATTGCCCAAGAGTGAAAACAGCTTGTTAACCGTCAGTAAACAATGGAGCCACAATAAACTTATGCAGCCCTGGGGTTCCTGTGAAAGACAGTAAGCCAGCAACTCTTGATCGAAATGTCCCAATAACAAATACACCCCATGGCTGTCCTCGTGGAACTGGTAGCAACCAATAATACTTCTGGCAGAAGAACATGGACACAAACCTGCACATAAGACTCATCCACAGACACAGACAACCTCACAACTACTAAAATAGAAGTTTAGTCTCTTGGCCAGCATAAGTAAAAACCATTAGACTTGTCCAAATTGCACAATGAACTCAAAGAAATACACGCCAGCCTGGAGTTCATACACGATCAGATGGTTCAGATTCTAAGTTGCAGATGAGCAGCAAAGTAATATTTTCTGTAGAGAATGATCAAAACAGGTTTTGAATAAAAGTTTGAGCCTGACTGATCTGCTCCACCGTCTACAGCATCGCCAAAAAGTGCAGCGTGAAGAGTTGAGCTTCAGGCTGTTAGCCAGATTGTGAAGCTGCTCCCACACTGAAACAAACCACGGTACAAAACTCCTTTACTACAGCAGTAGCCTGCCATATCGCTGAGGAGATTATCCTTATCTTGACTGAGGAACAGCATGGCTTTATACAACTACTAAAAAACCTTTGATCCAAAAGATCAGTTACCAAGTCAGAATTACTTTCCAAGGGATGTACAGTGAGAGAGCATTGCAGCCTGCAAAGGTGTCTGCAGTCTTTTTGATTTTCCTTTACAGGAAAAAAAAAAGATAAACATATATCATGTATCATCGTTTACACGAAAAATATCAGGATATGATTTGCGATCCATATCACCCAGCCTTACGCTCACTTCCACTCGACTGTCAAAACACTAACAGACCGAATCCAAACACTCACAGATGAAAGAAACTATGCTGGATGGGGAATACCGGAAAACATAACTGATGATCCAGAGATATGCCAACAAAACTCAAAATCCCATCAGACACTGTCGACAGCATCACATTCCACAGCGTACACTGTCAAGTACTTAAATGAGGAAAAGTGTTAATCTAATCTAAATCGACCACCTTTGTATTATCAAAACGAATGCTCTTATGCCCTCCCACAGTTAGCCGTCACTGTGGAACTTGTGTTGTTCTGGTTGTGTTTTTTATTTCTCTCTGGGTGGGATTTTCTTTTCTAAACATTGTTTTCTGGACACAATTATTTTCTGGGACCAAAAGAGAGAAAAATCCAGTTTATTTCCCTTAATGTTTTTGACTTCAGCGGGTTGCTCAGCTGCATGTCGCCATCATAACTTCCTGTTTCTAAGCATGAAGAAGTGTTGCTATTCTGACCTCACATCGTCCCACATCCTTTCACCCACTCCACTTGTAGACCTTTGTCTGTGTTTGGCAATTATGCTGTATTTAAACTTGAGTCACCATCTGGAGGTGAGAGCTATTTCAATACATGTGTAGGTGTGTCTCTCTCCGCCAGTGACACGTGGATGGTAGGATTTCTTATATTAACAGTTTCATGTACCTGTGACAGGGGCAGCCCCAAGTTGTCGGCCACCTCCCTGGGCTCCACCAGTCGGTAGAACTCGTCCTCCAGCTCCTGCAGCTTCTGTTTCCTCTGGCTCACCTTCTCCCTCTCCAGCTGGTCCCTCTCACTTCGCTCCGATGCCGACACTGAAACGAGGTGGGATACCGACCTCTGCTCCGTGTCGCCGCTGCCATTCGGCTCATGCTGCTGGCCCGGCCGAAGCTCTGGAGTAACCGCGGCAGTGGTCCAGTCGGGTCTGGCTGTGCCGTTGGCGGTGGAGGCGGCGGCATGGCTGCCGTTGCTCACGCTGCTCGGATTGGGTGTGATGGTTGTGCTGCTGTTGCTGGTGGAGCAGCTGTGCTCCAGGCAGAAGGACTTGAAACGCACCTCGTCGTTCTCGGCCAGGATGGTCTTCATCTCCAGACCGTGGTCGAAGGCGCACGTCACGTGGAAGGCCACAATGCAGGAGGGCATGGAGCACTGGGAGAAGAGGACAGAGAACATGGGCTTTTCACATGGGCCTGTTTTGAAGCGACCGTCTAATTGCTCCATCAAGGTTCCAACACAAGTGCAGCAAAGCAGAAAGACGAGCCAAGTCACAGCAAACATGGATCTCCCATCTCTGCTGATATTTTGGTAACTTGGGATGTGTTTCAGTGTGTGGGTGTGTGTGTTTCTCAGCACTATCCATTACAGGTCATATAAAGAGGCAACCTCCTGCCGAGTCCCCTCAGGCATGGTGTGACTTTGTCTGTGTGAGCCCTTGTGGCTATGTTGCTGTTGTCACCGTGTGCGTGGACGTTTGGAAATGCGTGTGCGGGTTAGTGTGGGTGCAGGTTGGTACTTGTACTTGTCAGAGGAGTTCAACATTCAGCAGGAGGGCTCTGCACAATGTTTTTATATGAACACAGGGACAAAAACCTGCCTGTTCCTACCGACTCATCCATCTGCAAAACAACTCAACTCTAACATTTCCATTAAGCAGCTTTCTCTCTCCCATCCTCTCTGATTTAACACTTAAACCTTAGAAGATGAGACAGTACAGCTTAGCCAGCTCTTATCCTCATTTTCTTGCTTCATAAGATGTTTTAGAAAGGCTTTAAAAAGTTTTAATTGGGACTTCCTATCATAGAAACAACCCAGTGCTGACAGGTAATAGACTTCTGAGCATTTCCTGATGCGCTTCAGATGATAATTCAAGAAAATTACATTACCCGAAAGGATGTTAATAGCTGTAAGGACTTTTTGTTTAGGCTGATATACATCAGACTGTTGCAACTTTTATATTTGTGCTGGGTTATCAGTTAAGATGCATCCTTGCATTTCTTTTGTGAAGCGGTTACAGCTGAAGCAGTGAGTTTTTTAACAAATCTGATTTATTTTCCTCACCAAACAGGCACACACTGCATAGTAGGCCTGGTACGATTAGCTTTCCTCCCATTTCGATTCTTTTACATTTAAAAAAAAAAAATTATTTTATATTTGAATTGTGATTTTTGCGATTCTTTGATATTGCAGATTTTTGCGATTTTCTGTTTGCTTTTTTAACCGCAGACCATGTGAAAATGATTGATTGAATGATGACAATGTCTACAGACTATATCAGGAGCCATATTTCCTCCAAAAAATGCATATAACATGCGAGTCAGTTTTTAAGATTTATTCAGCAGTGATATATTTGAACCAGATAAAAAGGAAGCATTTGAATTTATAAAACACAACACAGCAGCCAGACCATCATTTTGCCTGCAAATATGCCTGACAAGATAAGTAAAAGAAAAAAAGATGAAAAATTTTAAAATTTAAAAAAACTTTTCAAAATAAAAAAATAAATAGATTTTTATTTTATAAAAAGAAGTTGATTCAGAAATCTTGAAAAAAAAAATTGGGCAAATTCTGTGAATTAATTTTTTTCCCACCCTTACTGGATAGCCTGTTTTGTTCAACTCTAGTCTGAATAAGTTAATGTTGTTCCCATTTACAAGGGCATTAATGGTCAACTAAGAGTCTACAAGTGTAAGGAAAAAAAAAGTATGCTGCCCCTGTCCTTAGAGATACAGTAGATGCTTAAGTGTTGGGGAGGAGGATGCTTAAGCAGAGGATCTTATGCGTGACTACAGACACATCATGTGATTAAAAAGTTGAGTTAGATTAAATATTCATTTCTGTAAACCCACGTTTGTTAACACGCAAATGTCCTGCTGCATCTGCTCTCACTTATTTGGTGTCAAAAGGCAAAAGGTTGAACACAGCATGGAGCCGGTGAGATGTGTTGTTTGGTGTGGATAAGAAAAGATAGTTTGTATAAGATGTTTTTTCACAGCTGTATGATATTTCATTCCCTTTGTAAAAGATACCAGAT
>JAOXYM010000016.1:18632371-18643910 GCA_028567055.1 Leptatherina wallacei | reverse complement strand
GAACCACGTCATTGCAAAAAAAAACAAACAAAAAAAAACCTATCATCTGGCCTTCTCGAGTGCACCTGCTCCATTCTAGCAGACTTTCATGTTTTATCAGTGTCCACACACTGCATCTGAGCCTCTGCTTGTTTGACTGCAGGGATTTCAAAAGCACTGCAGGTTCTAACTTTTCTATTCATGACGTCATTTGAATTTTTGATATCTTTCACTCTTTTAGGTTTTTTTTTAGTTTCAGGGTCAGCTGCTGCCTTGTTTCACTTCTCACAAGAATAAAATCCACTTCACCCAATTCCTGAAACAGATGCACACCAGATATTCTTGCCTATTCATATAATGTCTATGTGAGTTTGTTTCTCGTCATACTGAGACAATCACTTCAATCTTTGTCTTTCCTTCGAGTCATTCCTAATGTCATCCAACAAAAGTGAGCTGCAATCTTACAGCAGATGATTAAGAAACAAGACAAACCCAGAACAGAAACTTCTCTCTACACCTGCAGTATAACCATTTCTTTTAATTGGCTATCAATATATGACTATCATACCTCATTTAGTCATTTTCTACAAACACATAGACCTTCATGTCTTTGGTAAAAGGCAGTGGTCCTCCTGGAACTCCCAGGTGGATAAGATCATTTTATTCCAGTGTGAGAGATCTTTAAACGCATCTCTTCCTTTAAGCTACGTTATGTTTACATGTGGTGAAAATCTTCAAACCAAAGCTGGCTGCAACTTTCCCTGAAGTATTAACATGACACTAAAGCCTAACCTTGGATCTATACTAAAAGACAATTCTTCATGTTTGAACAATGCTTGGCTGCACAGTGAGGGTAGGTTAAGAAATGATCCCCTGCTTGGTTTGAGTGAGATCTAGCTTGACATTTCTTTCAGCAACAGTTTTGTTATCATTAATTCACCTGATGTACCTGTTGCACAGCTGCGAGTTTTTCAATTTTGAGGGGCCTGTTGTGTCTGTCAAGAAGATGAAGGAGACATGCTAACCATGAAGCAGGTGCTTTCTGACTTAGCGGAGCAGCTCACCTCATTACTGCAGACTGACTCTCTTCAGGCTCTTACAAACACAGGCTGGACCGGTTGACCTTTTCAGAGCAGCTTGTTTCAGTAAAGCACTGATTAAAAGGGTTGTTACACTTAAAGGACTTGTCGATTAATAAAAGGGGTCATTAAATCCAAATATCTTATTCTTCGCCATCATTAGCTGCACATAAGAAGAGACATTACACATGGCTGTAAGTATTATTAAACAAAGTGGCTTCCACCATTAAAACATGGTGTAAAAGGAAAAAACGTCTGATCTGTGACTTAGTGAAGAAAACTTAAATTGACAACATGTCTCCATCTGAAAGATTTAAAGGCAGAAACCACTTTTCTATTTACATTACAGAGTACAGAAAACTCCAGCTGCTCACGCTGCCCTGCAGCATCAGCATCTTTACCGTGTGTGTGACTCTAGCTGATCAGTAAGTGTGTTTGTACAGCCGTACGCCTCCAGCTATTGAAACATGAGAGTGAGACTCTCTCCCAACGGGCGATTCTGGCTCAAAGGCTCACAGTTAATCTACAGCATCAATACAGTCAAAGCAAACACTCCCATGGCTGCATATACAAGCATGTTTCGCACGCTGTGCATCTAACATGTATGTGTATGCCCCACAAGAATTCATACTCGCATGCAGCATGGGGCTTTAGGAACGAGGTTCACCTTAAGGGCACTTTTATGCATAAATAGCGTACAGGTACAGGTTAACAGCTGTTAAGTGGGTTAGTGAGCATGTCTGGGGGGTTTGTTTGTGTACACAGCAGCAGGTTAAAAGTTGTGCTGGTTTGGTGCTGAGCAGATGAAAAAGACCTGTGATGACTCATGTTGATGAGAGACAGCTTATGATTTTGTGTGCGCACAAATATGAAACGTTTACGTTTCACAAGTTCGTGATGGAGCAGATGTTTGTTCTGTTCTCTGTTCTGAGGTTGAACGCGCTGGTCTGCTGCAGAGTTCGCTCCATGTTGTTTGAGTTCATCCCAAAGTCCTAATACATGTCAGTTGTGTTGGAGCATGGATTCATGGAAAATCTGCTGGATAGCGGCCCTTGTAGGACCAAATTGAGCAGCTCTGGCTTATACTATACTAAACCAACTATCATTTTCTTTTTAGCCTCTTTAATTTTCTAACATTTTTGTAATTTGGGGGGGGGGGGGTTTGCTTCCAGTTCCTCTCACAGTACGAAAACATGGAGCTTATGTCATCCTGATGATGGCTCATCAATCCATCCAGAGTGTACCTCCCCTCTTCCAAAAGCTCCCATCATCATGTGCAGGAGCTACTAGTTGAGATTTCTGTAAATAATATGAACTGTGTTTATTGGTATATAATTTTGTGCAAAAGCACATTTAATACTTTTATTTATGGAAGCAAAATCAATGTTTCTCCAAAAATATTTTAATATTAAACCTTGCAAGACAACAGAGGCTTTAACCAAATTCTCCTACTTTTAGTTGAGGCTGTGTGTGCGGACTGCATGAGCAATGGGACAGAGAGGAGAGATTAAATGAATACAGCTGCTGTCTGCTCAATGGCCATGTCTAATCTTCTGAATATTTTTACATTAACCCTGAACAGAAGAGAACAGAAACAAAGAATTTCCCAAGATAGGGACACAGTCATTTCAAATAAGGAAGAGGAGGAAAAAAGGAAACTCTCAAGCCTCAGCCTTGTTTAAACCCACTGCTGCATGTTTACATGTAAACTAGTAGCCATGAATTTACAAGTCTGGTAAAAACTCAGTCCCCACCTGGATGCAGGTTCCTGTGTGTTCTCGACATAGACTGCAGGACAGAGCCCAGCGGCTGGCGGGGATGTGGGACACCTTGGTAATGGGCTCCATCTTCTCTGGACAGCCTATACTCACCTGCAGGAAACAGGTAAAAACATATTTATCACTTTGTTGTGAAAGCCCATTTGTGATGATTAAACGTCAGGTGGGAATAAATGAGTTCTAGTGGGATTTTAGTTTGAATAGATTGAGTTTCCAGTTTCTAAAAGATGAGAATAGGAGCAGTCTTGGATCCATCTTGATTCTGAATGTCTTCCATTCACATTTAAACCTGCCAACAGGTGATGACGATCACTTTATTTTAGCCTGATAAAATCTTTTAATGAAACTGGAAGAAGTAGTTAACTCCAAACTTCTTGGGAAAAACATTGTAACTCAGAACCACTCTCTCTCCCTCCCTATTGGTCCATTCAGAGGAGCTCTGGCCCCGGACCTCCGTTCACCAAACCCAATAAGAAAAGTCATTGACCAATGCCAACTACTCGTGCACAACACAGTCAAGAGCCCTCATCGCTAAAGTGCCCTTCCTTCCTTCCTTCCTTCCTCCGATGCCTTTTTCTTTCACATTCAGCTCGTCTTTCTCGTCCTCGTCTGCATCAACAAGCCGAAGACTGATTAACGCAGGTCACACCCATCCCTCTCTTCATCCACTCGTCCCTCCAACGGTTTCTTTTCTCTCTTCTCATCTGCAGAACAAGCCCACGGCTTCTGCCCTCTCTGATATTATCAACATCTTTTGTCCAACTCACTCCAATTAATTGCAAAAGGACTTCCAGTTGGTGTATGGTGCGGTTAATTGATTAGATTGTTCTCAACCATGTTCCATCTTCTCCTCTTTGTTTGTGCATGTGTGTAATTGTGTGGCCCCTTTTTTGCTGATCTTCCAGCCCCAATTACTCCACATTTCAAAGCTGGTAGATGAAAAATTTGAAGTCACTTCAACGGAAATGGGTGGAAATGACAGAATTGAATGAAACAGGCGGCTTAAAAGAGGCTCTGCTTCTTTGAATGTGTGTGAGGTAAAAAGCTGTTTATGGAGAGACTTTTCCAAAGAGGGATAAAGACAGAGCGCAAAAAGCAGCTACACACCCAGTACTGGTATCCTTTAGAGGCAGAATTGTGTGTTTTTAGTCACATAGACACAACTCTAAGGCTATTTTGTGAGGAACATCCATGACATTATGCATTTTCTAACCCTTTTTCCAAAGCATCACAATGAAATTAACTCTAGAGATAGTTATACCACGCACATGAATCCCAAACTATACAGCAACCATGTTTTTAAAGTACACTCTTCTGCACTGGGATGTGTGTTTTAGGCCGTATCAGAGTGTAATCTGTGCACAGGTCTGCTATCAACACCTCCTTAGCTCACGCAAGGACACACACAAACGCACAAACATGCAAATCATCTTCTTTTTTTCTTCCCCCTCCACAGTTGGAAGAGAAAACAAAAGCGAACGGTGCAGCGAAAACAATTAGCCCAATCAAGGGTGACAGAAGGCAATTAGAAGTAAAAGGTTTGAGGTGCCAAAAAGCCACTCCATTATTGAGAGATGTGGCGGTGGAGTGTGTAGCTGAATAGACCGAAGACACATGACTGACTGCGCTAACGTTTCAAAGGTGTGCAAGGCGTGAAGCGAGGCCCCCCGAACCTCTGAAATCAGCAGCTCCATTTGGAGCTTTTAGACGTTTGCAAAAAGATATCATCAGGACACGTGAAGTCGGAGCAGGCGGCTGCTCGGCTGCACACTCGACAAGCAGCTTCCTCACCGATCATTTTATATTATCCGTACGATGTGCAGAGTGACGGCCTGACTAAAGGAGCCACACGGAGCGTTTAAAATGTTTCCAGTAATAGAAAAAAGAGACAAGTGCACATGATTCTAAAGATTTATGTTTTGTTTTTTGTTTTTAAAAAGTAAACTCTGCTGAAATCATCCATACGGTCATGAATCTGGATAACTCCCACAGATGAGGAATTGATTATTCAAGCACTAATGCACTGATCTATTAATAAACCTACACAGGCATTGGCTGTAGGCTTACTGTATGTATAAATATAGATAAAAATGTATAGTTGCATGACACCTTATGAGTTAACAAGACTTCTAACATCATCTGGGTTAAGATTGCTTTCCATTCTGAGAGTTAAAACTAAATAAGTTTATATTCTCCTAATATCTGGATCCAAACTTTACTTCTTCTAAATAAGATCTGAAGAGTCTTTTTTGTAGCCGCTTTTAATTAACATAGAGCTTTGCTTTCTTTTTCTTTCTGAACATATTTCATTACATATGTACATTGACAGTAATGATGATGATGTATTTCCCATTGATGTTGGTTTGAATCATCTGTAACCTATTGTATGTATTCTCTTGTCTGATGCTCTATTCTGTTTGTATTTTACTGCTTTTATTTTTTGTAGTTTCTTTTAATTCTTCCATTTCTAATGTTCCTTTGCACCTTGCTTTTATTGTTTTATGTAAAGAACTTTGAGTTGTCTTGTACATGAAGTGTGTTCTACAAATAAACCACCTCCCATTTGAACCACCCCTGTGTTTTCTCATTAAGTCTCACCTCAGGGATCCATAAGGCACAGCTGACGTGGACCCACTTTGTTCCACTTCGGGTGGGCTTCAGGGCTCCCCCTCTCTTGGGGCAGAGCAAACATTTTGGCTGGACCCCCAGAGCGCAGGTCCGACACAGCCAGTTCCCCTGCGGTACCTTCAGGATGCCGTAACACGCCTGCAGCAGGTAAAGATGTTCATCATTTCAGAGGAAAACACACAAATAGAGGAACTTTATAACTTTACAAATGAGCTGTCTTGAGTATGTTTGATGCAAAAGTGTTTTGGTAAAGTCAGACTCTTCTGGAAACAGCTAATGCTAAAAACCCAGACAGCAGCTGTGACTTCACATTTAGAGGACAGACATGAGTCGTATCAATCAGCCGATTTGTATCTTTGCAGATGCTTCAGGAAGTTTTTGAAGGCTGTAAAGGCAAGTTAACTTGCTAAATAAAACATACTAGCAAAAGATTATTCTACGTTGAAGCTTTAACTTCTTATAACAGCCAATCATCAACATTAATGGCTAGATTCCTAATGTACAAGCAGCACGTTTTCAAACTTTGTTGCTAAAATGTGAAATTAACTTAAGACACACAACCGTTTACACTATAAATTAGTTCTAGTCTCGTACAGAATATAGATTTTTTTTTTATCAGATCTGAAGTTATTAAAACTTGATAAAGTAAAACAAAGCTTGACAGTTACTGGTCATCACAAACTATTTGGTAAAGTGAGTTCTGGTTCTGGTTCTGGTGAGGGTCCCCGCCGACCTCATCCTGTGGATGAGTGCCAGCAGTCCAAAGTGCACGCTGCATGCACCACAGATCAGCCATGAAAACAATAACATGCTTTACTTGATGCAACTCCGGTTGTATGAGTGCGTACGTAGCCTGTCTCGAGGACAGGCTGCAGGAGGAGATTTCACAGCTTTTTATACTTTTCTCTCTGATGATTCAAAGAGCGCGCCGATGACAACTTGCAGATGGTGTAACTGGCTGTTGCACCATCAAAGACAACAAACACAGTAGCTTCTCTTCGTCCTAATGAGGAGCTGCCCTTCCCTCTTCCTAATGGATGTGTGGATTGCAACATTTAGAACAACTGCTACCTACATGCATGTCATGCAGTGATTACTATCAGCTGGCATAAATTGTCTAAAAATGCTTCGAAATGTTCATCAAAATGTCGGCAGTTCCCTCCATCCAACTTGCTGTGGAAAACTAAAATAGAGATTTTCTTTCTCTCGTTTCCGATCTGCTTTCCTGACAGAGAAGCAGACGAGTGAGGCCGGAGGAGAGAAAGAGCAAAGATTTACAGGCTGGATTTGAAACCAGCCAGAACTTTTACCAGCTTTGCCACAAGGCCACCCCATCATCTTGTTTGTCAGAATCGTACCACTTCTCATTTTTGGAAACAGCATACATTTAGTGGTTACTGCGTCTAAACCTAAAAACTCAAAAAAAGGATTTACAGCTTGCTTCATATTTCCTCTGCTGTATAGAATTAGCAAATTCACAAAATTCAAAGTGACACTGAGTTATTCTTATAAGTTACACTGCTCCTATTGCACAAACAACAAATAGCCATACTCGAACAATTATTAAATAATTGAAGCATCATCCCCCTCTGGTACTAACATAGGGGTGTCATGGAGGTTCAGCAGCATATCAACTTATTTAGATCTGATACAATCCTAAGGGGGTCATTTTTAATGCGTCTTCATCCGTTTACGCTACTATAAATCTAATTTAAAACAAAGTATCACAAAAAAAGCAAAGCTCTAAACCTTTTAAAATTTACATAAGACTAAAATATTAGAGCACACAATGAGGAAATACGACAATAAATGTGGGAAAAAACTAAATCCACACAATGACAGGCTGCCGTCAGAGTGACAGGAGAACAGAGAGGTCTGAATAAGACATTAAAGACTCCGTTTTCATTAATAGCAATTAAAGAAAACGCTTTCTTGATCAAAGGGTTTTACTGATCAAATGAAACTGGGGTCTTTGTTTCACCTGCTGAAGCTCCGAGAGACCAGACAGTGCTGCATGTGCTCAGTTTCCACAAGCGGTCATATTATTTCATACTCCCGAGAGCGGCTAATTCTCCCAGCGGTTGCTACATTTTGATTCCAACATGGAACATAACTCTGAGCTCTGGACCGCTCGTAGTACCACGGTGTTACGATTTGATGACCTGATCTGCAAAATATTTGTACCTTGTGTTCTGCGAACATGTGCTGGAGGGTTTGCAGGCTGGGAAGAGGTGATGTAACACACACTTCTGCCAACTTAAGAGACCAATAAAAGTGGCTGAGCAGATTCTGATCAAAAGTGAGTTTGATTACAAAGGATACGCAACAAAGAATTGTTATTCTGTGTTGATATGAGTTGATTTGGTGACTTTTTTCAAATAAAAATATGCCTTTCTTTTTTTTTGTTGAAGTAATCATACCTGATTTCCCAGGCAGAAGACAATCTTTTGAAGACTTAGAGAACCAGTAAGACCCCACAACAGGCAAGCTTTGGTTCCTGGTGCTGCAGCCTTTGTCTCCACATTGTAAATGAATTTTTTAGGTGGAAAACCAAGATGAGATTTCCATGCATCAGCAGGTAAGCCGAGCAGTACTCTATGACACTCAAGGTGTGTTCGAGCTGACGGGGCTGACACAATAATTTAAACTATGTAGCAAACACAGCAGAGCCAAGCTGCAGCTATTACAGGCTCCATTGGTGAAACCATTTCTGTATGTACACTTGGAGTCGGTCGCCCCAGAAATAATCATTTACACTTGTGTTTTTAGGAGTAGGATTTCCATTCCACAGAAACAGAAATGACTCCTGCGGCGGCTAACCTGATGAACGCAGACATTGCACTTGTCACAGAAGACCATCTCGTTGCCATCCTCTCCTTCCGGTGAGCGGCACACATCACACACCACATCTTCGTCGTACTCGATGCCCAGGCCTTCCTCCGTCTCAATGGCCTGCTGCATCTTCTCCTCACACACGCTCTCCAGCTCGACCAGAACACTCTCCATCGTCAACTCATCCAGTTCTGGTAAGGCTGAAGGAAAGAAAACAAAGTAAAACATGACTTATTCCTCAAAGACAGAATTCAGCCTTTGATTCCTTGACAGATGGAGATGTTTGCTACCTGTTCTATAATCTGCAGGAGTCTCTTTTTTTGGGGGATCTAGGACTAGTGGTCATCTAGGCCTTCAACTGCAGTGTTGGGAGCCATTTGGATGGGTAAGTAACCACTACTGCTCAATTTCCAAAAGGAAAAGGGTATCTATTTTATCTGCAAAACTACTTGGTCCTGGTAGTCAGGCTAAATGAAAGAACTGTGCCTAAGTTTTCATTCAAGTGCACTAAAGCATCAGCCTCTCAATGAAAAACAAAGAGAACCACACCTCCGTTTACACTGGCCATATTCCTTTTTATTTGGGGTAACTTCTTAAGCAAACAATGTTTCCATTTCAATGGAGGAAAATCGGAAGGTTGCCTCCAGCTGAAAGCGGCGGTCTTCACAGCAGGAAGTCGTCCGCTGAGAAGCTCACACACAGTGTGTGACCTCATTCCCCGGTAAAAATGCCTTTACGTCTTAAAAGGAATACATTTTATACAGCCACATTAATATTCAAAAACTTGTACCAAAAACTTTTAACAAGAAAGCGGGAGCTGAGAGTTCAATGCTGGAAGAAAAGGGAGAAATTACAGCTAAGAGCAGAGTCACAGTGCCAACTCAACTTTCTTTTCCTTCTTGTTCTCTATAGAGATAATGCTCAGGGGAAACGGCTCATATGAAACTCAAAATGAGTCAAACAATTTTTAGGGAAAAACACTTTGTCCTGCAGCTTAATTAGATATACACACACAACTTTTTTTTTGCATGTTTAGGCCAATTTCTGTTTTCTCTGGACTTGCTTCAGTAGAAATGTGCTGAAAATTACTCTTGTACAAGTGGAGTATGTAAAGAAATGCTGCTTTTGCTTATTTGCAATCGTGACAAAAATAACTCAAATTGCCATGCAGCCTTTGTTGCCCACAGCTCTGTTTATCCTGCCAGTGTGCGTAGACATTTGTACTCCTGCTGCATTTGCACCTCAAAGTAAAGCTTCCCTCTAAGGCTGGTTAATAGCTGATGAAAACTGATTTAACTGGCAAATACGAGCTTTCGACCTCATGAAAAAATAAAGAATTCACAATAACAGAAAAGCAAACACTGGTTTCCAGGATGGCAGCAAACAGATGTAGATTTTTTATTATCTCGCTGGCTGCAATGAGATTACACAGATAAAGCAAAATATGAAACAGAAATGTATTAAATGTGCTGTGAAACAATGTTTTTTTTCTGATACAGAGATGATTAACTGTGATAACCCCCGAGAAGCAGAATAAATATTTCACTATGAAACCGATCCTGAACACAGGCTGCAAATGAGGATGATGCTCACACAAACCAGGTCAGGAGTGTGCGTAAAGTAAACCAATAGGCCAGCAATGATCACTGGAGCCTAATGTTAAACAAAGCCAGTAAGCTTTTTTTATTTTCTATTATATTGGCTATTTCATATTATGTTTTTCCGATTAATAAACAGAGTTAACCAATTTACATTTTCTATCATACTGCCTCTTTAAATCACAGTCTTCCAGGCAGAAATAGAGATACTATAGTCTGTAGTTGATGATTATTCATTGATTTATCTGAAGGATTCAGCACTCTGCTGAATCAGAGCATTCTGCATCTCCATCTATTATTTATGTCATTCAATCTCTTCCCACCCAATAAACTAATAAATCATTTTATTTATCCCTTCTTAACGTTTTTCTTGTGTTGGGGCCAGCAACGGCCCGTTTTTAGGAATGCAAAAAACAACAACGTATCATTTAAATTTGCCTATTGCATCAAGGCTTTTTGACTTTGTCAGGAGCCTCTATTGTAAAATAAATAAATAAATAATTTCAGTAAATTATAAAATGCTCTAGTGAAAATAATAAACTTTAGGGATGGTTTTGACCAGGTTGTAAAATAAATAATAAAACAATAATTTGTGCCAAAACTGAAATTATAAACACAAAATCAGCTCACTGTCAAGCATCAGCCCTCTTGTAATTCTAGCTTCTTTTTATCTGTAATGATTTTAATGTTTTATGTAAAGCACTTTGATTTGTCTTGAACCTGAAAATGTGCTATACAAATAAACTTGCCTGGCCTCTTCCAGACAGCTGGACATCCAGATGGACAAACATGACCAATACAGTTATAGTTGGTGACTTTGAGAGTTTATATCTCGAGTTTGCAGCTTGCCAAAATGAGAAGATTTACAGTAAGACGTGATCTGGATCATATGTCGGCTGAAGATGAGACAGAGGCTCAACGGTAGCACAGAGATTTGGATGAGCAGGTTTTCTGAGGACAATATAGAGCTGGGTGACTCACTCTAGTCCTACGAGAGCCACAATCCAGCATGCTTTCACTGTATTCCTGCTTCAACACACCTGAATCAATTTAAATGGATCAAACAGCCTATAGAGTTCTGCACAATGACTCAATCTTTTGAAACATGTCATTAATTTGACCTGTTTTCATCTGTTTATGCCAAAACAAAAAAAAGTATTTTCTAAGACAAACTGAACGAATATATTAAAAAAATTCTAGATGATGCAGTGTGGAAGGACATTGATGAGGAAAACCTGGATGCTTATATCCGGCGTGTACAGATTCAGCAACGAGGCCACTGATAGTTTCTGGGACAGGTAGAAATATTTTCCAGGCAACAACGTCACTTCAGAATTTTCTAATCATAACGAACACAGAGATACTAGAGAATAATCTGACGAGCTTGCTCCATTCAGGGTTGTCTTGAAGAAATGGGCGCAGCTCCTTCCACTGATGTTTAGCCCAGGGCCAGAGGTGACAGTAGATGAACAATGCATTTCTGTTGTGGACCAACAGAAATGGTGCACTGGAGCTTGATTTTGATGTTAAACAAAGCCAGTAAGCTTTTTTTTTATTTTCTATTATAATGGCTATTTCATATTATGTTTTTCCGATTAATAAACAGAGTTAACCAATTTACATTTTCTATCATACTGCCTCTTTA
>JAOXYM010000016.1:18556367-18568773 GCA_028567055.1 Leptatherina wallacei | reverse complement strand
TCTGTTTTGATTATGTAGACTATATTCTGTCACAGATAAAGTCACTCACTCAGAGGTAGATTAACTAATTTAAAATCACAGTAAGGATTTATGCTAATTATACTATATTAACTGGGTTAAACAGAATTACATTACTAAAAACACATAAAAATCATTGACTAAAACTAGACTAAAATAGTCATGGGTTACTGTGACTAAAATAAGACTAAAATGCTCAGAGTTTTAGTTGACTAAAACTGATAAAGACTAAAATCTAGTTTGACACAAAGACTAGACTGTTGGGATCTGCCTGCCCACTCTGAGCAGGGTCTCGTTTTGCTTTCCTTTCAGACACACAGGTCTTTTATTGCAGTGGCAGGCAGGATCAAGAGCTGATTGGCATCACCTGTGTGGTTGCTCCTCACCTGCAGATCATCTCATCATGACCAGTTTAAAATAGGCTGCCAGTCTACATTCGGTGCCAGTTCTTCCACTCACTCTCCGTGGTCATCATCTTGGGATCCCCTGCATGTCTCTGCCATCTGCCTGAGGTTTCATAGATCCAAGATTTGGTTCCAGCCTTCACCTATCCTTGGCTCTGGATTTCCTTTGTTTTTGAATCATGTAAATAAACTCTTTTTGAAGTGCAAGTCTGGCAATCGGGTCTACTTGGATACTGGTGACAATCCATAACGTAGACTAAAATTAAAACAGGCCGCCAAAAACAACATTACTTGGCAGCGTCAAGAGTCTTGTCACTTCCGGAAAATACAAAAATGGGCGACAAAGAGGTGATGGAAAAGAGGGCTTTGAGTGTTGGTAGGGATGATTGACACCTATCAAACTCTGAGCCGCCTGTATTAACGAGCCAACCAACTAACGGAGATAGGCGAGCTAAAGCTAAGCGGAGTGTTAGCCAGCTAAAAACAGCGGTTGGTCTAACCCCTGCCTCCTTGCTCCCGGATATCTGGGACCTGTAAATCAAAAGGACATGCCCCTAATTATGAAGAATTTCCAGATTAAATAACATCTAAACAAATGAGTTATGAAAAAATTCACTCCCCCCACAGTTGTCACGAAGGTAAACTTGACATATTAAACCCAAAATGTTTTTTTGTACCAGGCTGTAAACATGTTTATTTCTGCTGTGAAGTTGACTTTTTTACCATGGGAGTCTATGGGGATTGACTCCCTTTTGGAGCCAGCACCTAGCAGATGAGAAGGGAACTGCACTTTTTGGCACTTCTGCATAGGCTTCATATTTCTTAGCCGGAGGTTGGTGCTTGGTCAGAATAGAGGTCTCTTAGCAACAACGTAGTGATAGCAATCTTTTTTTCTAAATTAAAATGTGGTTAATAATCCTGTTATGATGGTTTTAGGATATACAGTCTCAGAAAGAACACTACATTTTGCAGCTGGGTGTAAACCTCATGGATGGGATTATAAATGCCTTAAAAGCTTCCGTAGATCACCTTAAGGGTAAGCAACTGATCACAATTTACACCACAGTTACACACACAACTCTGGGCCACTGGCGATCTAATGGCATTTTAAGGGTTAATCAAGGAGACCTGGTCTAATTCTAAAGGCAAACACACATCATGAAGTTGGAAAATATGCAAACCACCGCCCACGTCTCTATCACTGACCTCTCCAGGATGGCAGATCCCCAGTCAGTCTCATATGATCCTGAAAAACTCCTCACAGCCTCCAGGCTCAGACTGCTTATGATAAATCTAAACTGTCAGGCTCATCAGTGATTCCTCAGTTCAGCCCGACCATAAAACTGGAATGGCCTCAAAAATTGTGCACTTTTTGTATTTTCTGCTAACTGCTGGCAATAAACACAGAAGCCCATCAGGAACAGATACACCGGTCTAATAAAGTATTTATTGATTTTGTAGCGTTGACAACATCCATGTCTATGGATTACCTGGGTAATCAGTCATGACCTCTTATCAATAGAAGTAATACACTACCCCCCCGTAATGCTTTGTAAGTACAAATACAACTCATAAGACCCTTCTCATAAGCTGCTCAGATGTCACTCTCATCAATTACTCATGCTGCTTTTAATGATGTAGAAATAAAGGGGCCCATTTCATTAACTAAACATACTTCCTCTGTCCTCATATCTTATTCCTGAGTCTCATAGGGGAAGGGGGGAGGTCTCAAATTTTAAATATAATTTTATAAACATATCCTCCTCTAACCTTACAATATGTATAGGAGGGACTCAGACATTAGTAGCTGATGTAAGGGAGAGAGATTATGATAAATGTGAAGCACCCACTGCCAGATAAGGTTCGAAGAGGAATGATGGAGGAGGAGGGGATGTGCTGATGAGCTTATATGTTTATGGTAACAATTACAGTAAAGTGTTGACATTAACCTAAAGACCTTTAAAGGTCAACACCAACTACAGTAAGTGCATGTAGGAGCATTACAATTATGCATGTAGGAGGATTCTACAATAAACAAGGTGAGCTTGAGTGTGATGCAGTGTTTAGAGGACCTGAGGGAGTAGGTGTAATCAGCCAGCCACAATCTCTTTCACACATAATGTATGAACACACACATAAAACCTCTGTCTGCTCTGAAAGGGACCTGAAGCAATGATATTATCAGTCATAAAGTCAAGGACATCAATGAGGAACACACACGTATTAAAAACAAAAAGAAAATAAACACATCCACACACACACACACACAAAACACACAGCAGTATCAAATCAGCCGGATTACTTTACATTTTATCATTACTTTCCAAACCTCCTTGTCCTGGATTTATTAGCTTTTTTCCCTCACTACCTCGTATCTGCATTGACCTCACATCATCAGCCCTTCTGTCCTTACTTATCTGCTTTACTTTAACCAAAATACATAAAAAAAGAAAAGAATTAAGAGAGAAAGAGTAGATGAAGATGCTGGGGAAAGTTTGAGAAAAGGCTTATAGAGACTGGAGAAAAGCTCCTCAGTTTGCATGAATTTCTTTATCACAGTTAATGTTGCACCATGTAGGCGTGGGCAGACATGGTCCTATTGACATGATAGCATCACACAGTTGCTATTGGATTGAGATTTGGTGACTGCAGAAGCCATTTGAGTACAGTGAACTCATTGCCACCCCCAAGAAACCAGTTGGAGATGATCTGAGCTTTGTATGGTTCATTATCCTGCTGGAAGTAGCCATCAGAAGATGCTACACTGTGCTCATAAAGGGATGGACATGGTCAGCAACAATACTCAGGCAGGCTGTGCTGGTTAAACCATGCCACATTGATACTAAGGGGCCCCAAAGTGTGCCAATACACCACCACTACCAGCATGAACCATTAATACTAGGCAGGATGGATCCATCCATGGATTCTGTTTACCTTGGTTGTAAAAAGTTATTTGAGTCACATTCTTCTTTCCATCATGTCCAACCAGTCTGCCCATTCTCCTCTGACCTCTGGCATTTTCACCCCGACAACTGCAGATCGGTGGATATTTTCCTTTTTTTTCCGACCATTCTCTGTAAACCCTAGAGATGGTTGTGTGTGAAAATCCCTGTAAATACTCAGCCCAACAACCATGTCATGATCAAAGTCACTTTCTTTCCTGTTCTGATGCGCAGTTTGAACTTCAGCACGCAGTCTCCAAGACTAAATCCACTGAGCTGCTGCCATGTGATTGGCTGATCAGATATTTGTGTTAATAAACAGACGTATGCAACAGACGAGGCTGGTGAGTGCAGGTGAAATAAGTTCATTAAAAGTTATTATTTCATTTTCATCAGCAGTTTCAGCTGCTGATGAATGGGGTAAGAGACAATATAATGAACACTTCATAGTGATCAACACATTGATCACAAAGTGTGTTTAAACAGAGGCTTCTTCATCTCTATCACTCCTGCCCACAGCTATAATTACAAAATGACTTCTTCATAATAACTAATGACTAGAATTATTCTTGATTTATGCTGTCAAAGTAATTTCCCATAATTGGACTAATAAAATCTTATTTCAATTTATTCTCAATTAATTTAATATTTGCCAAGAGTGAAGAGCAGCACTTTTACTTACTTAGCTCATCTCAGATGTGCAAAAAACTGCCCAAAAACTTTAATAAACAAACTCCTAAAACCAGATATTTATCTTTTAAAAATCTGAACCCGCATCCAAGCTTGCAACATCCGACTTTAGAGTGCCAACATTTACTAAGCAGCACTAATGCAGAGCACTAAAAGGCGGACTGTGTTTAAAGTAAGCGTACTGTGTTTTAAACACTCCTGGGGCTCATTGGAATGCCATTTATTTACAGCTACTTGGACATTAACCAAACGTATGAGACACATTAAAACACTGGCTCCATGATTGGCACATGCACACAGGTGCTTCATGATGAGTTTGTGATGATGCCTTCAGGGGTGAGCTATACAACAGCTCACACAATAACAGTCTAAAAGCTGTTCAATTATGAAAGGATGTAAAAGAGATGATTACTGACGCTGTTGTTTTCCTTGTTTGCATGAATGGGTGAGAAACTTCGACTGATTTGTTAACTGAACGTGGTAATGTTCCTCCCGAGGGCTACAACAGGCTTTCGTTATAACATTCAGCAACTAAACATTTCACTCAATTCCAAAAATGTCACCCTCACGAAGTCACTGTAAGAAGTAGCAAGGACCACCAGAGTCATTGAGCTTCATCATCTGTAAGTAAATACTGTGTGCAGGATTATGGGAATGCTTCCAGTTCAAGATATTCCAGTTCAGTGAGAGGAAGAGGAGACAAATGGTGGTGATGCAGGGAGAGGACAGAGGAAGAGGTGATTTATGCACAAGTTAAGATGGTAAGGGAAATAAAAAAAGGGCAAAAAGGAGAAAGACAAATAGCCAAACAGGACCACAACAGGAGAGGGAGGGAGGGAGGGAGGGAGGGAGAGAGGGAGGGAGGGAGGGAGGGAGAGAAAGAGGGAAAAGGCAGCAATATTAATTCAAGTGAAAAGAGAGATGAAAGACAAGGACGAAGCAGGATGAGACTGCCATGTGTGTCACAGTGTAGTGTATGAAAAGGCCATATGTAAAACACAGCGTCCTTGCTTCTGCTATCTGGCTGCATCTTCTGACTGCAGGCCCACACAAATAAATAATACAATGGAGCAAGACAAGTGTGTGTTTTAAACTATATTTAACTGAGTGTCTGCAGATTTGTACACCCCAATGTGAGTGTAAATGATTGCTTGGTTATCTAACTGCAGGATTTTCTGTCTGTACATGTGCATGTGTGTGCGTGTCAGGCAGTAAATCAAGACCAAGATGGATCATGTCTTCCTTCCAGTTAATACAAGGGGAGGACAGTCAGAGACCGAGGGTGATCTACTCCTCCTTAATCTTCCTCTTCTTTTCCTTCATCATGTATCATGTATTACTCTGTTTTCATATTTTTCTCACTGGTTGGGGGGGGGGGGCAAAAAAAACAGAAAAGAGGAGAAAGAGTAGAGGGGAAAGTAGAAGAGGAGAAATAAGTGGAAAAGAGAATAGGGAATTAAATCTGGAGATGGAAGTGTAGGGAGGAGAGAGAAAAAAGGAAGTGATGGGGAAGATAAAGGTGAGGAGAGGGGAAAAAATAGGGAACGAGAGAGAAAAGGAGAGGTATATCAGTTTTATTACTGTGTGTCTGTACAGGAATGGCTGCGGCTAATTAATGCCTAGGAAACACTATTACAAGCTCCTGCAGTTTTATTTTCTGCTGGGTTTTTCTCTCTCTGCCTTCCCCAATCTCTACCCAGCTCATCACCATCCTACTCTCCCTCTCCTCCACCTCCCACCCTCTACAGCTTTTTTTTTTGTGAAAGACAGCTGGAAGTCACCCAACCCTCAGTGATGGATGACGAACTGGCAGAAAAGGAGCCTTATTGGGGGGGGCAGGTAGAGAGCAAAAAAACAGTCACAGTTTCTAAACTGTGAAGCCAAATTTTAGGTGGAATGTAAAATATAAATGAGGTTCATTTCGTTCAGCTTCATCAGAGTCCCGGAACAATTCCAGCAGAAAAATGAGGAGGAAAAAAAATTCAAGAGCTGATTAGATTTGTGTAACTTGTTTATCTTCAGCAGAGTCAGTTAATGTCTGAACTCCACGGAAAGCCAAAAACAAAGCCATGCATTTGATTCCATTGTAAGTCAGCCGCTAACAAAGAGTCACGTGCAGGATGTCTGGGAACAAATGTCATTTCTGGCTGCTTATAGTGGACAGAGACTGCAACAATGGAAACTCTGTCAGTAATCAGTCAAAAACATTTTTTATTTTTTCCATTGATTTATTTGGAGCTGGAAGATTTTTTCCACATCAATCACACATAATATCTTTGTCCAGAGGACATGGGATTGCATTTCTGCCATTTTCTTGCAGATTTCCAAATCTGATAAATCACAATTTGAGTGGATGTTAAAGTCCTTAAGAAAATAATAAAGATGGGATGATACATTTTCAACAGACATATTACCACCATGTATCAAACTCTAGTACTTCTGCCCATTTCAGTTGGTTCCTTGTCAAATTTCTTGAGATTCATATTTTCTGCCCAAAATCTGGTAAAAGTACTTTTTAAAGAAACACAGTAAGATTGAATTAAACTAAAATCTCTTCCTAAACTTACCTTCACACAACTCAAAAAGACTTTCGGAGAACCTGTGTTGAGTCATTTCTTCAGATTACAAACATCTGTGTTTACACTTCGTTATCAATTTGGCTCACATATAGGGCTATCTGATTGCACAGCGCAGCGTGATCGATGACTTCCCACCCAATACAGGACGTTCAGTTGCTCAGATAAGGACAGAAAATATTCTTAAGCATAACTGTAATTTCAGTAAAATACATAAAAACTGTCAACCGCCTCCAGTCTGCTATCACAAACACAGCTTTACACACAAATACACCTTCTTGTGGCCAGTTGCTCAGTAGTCTGGGTTCAGATATGGGCTGTAAGCGCAAAGAGGTCTCATGAAGTTGGAGGTTTTATTAAATTCTGCAGGAAAAAGTGAAGGCAAACGTTTGGGGGGCTTTTTTGCATTCAACAATATTCCAGTCAAGTGTGAAAGTTTTGCAATATCAAAGTCAAATACTTCATTGACATGACAAATGAGCGGCATTTTATCATCCACCATTGCCAAGAGTTGAAAGAAGTTAAACAAGTTAAACAAGGCCAGATGTTCCAGACACACTCAACCAATTCAGATTCCCAGCAGAGGCTGGGCTAGCCAAAAACAAAACAAAAAATAAACTTTAATACATGTTTCAAATCGGAAACATCTATGCCCACACAGCTTAGATAAAAAGATTTCAGGTATAATTGATAGACAAAGTAATCCATCCCCTCCACACCGCTTTCTTTGCACATGATTTTTAATTCAACTGTTACCCCAAGAAAAGAATCAAATCGTGATATTTAGAGATAGACATCCCCTAAAACCCAGTTACTAAACTGATGGTTGATACTTAAAGGCAGTTCATACATTAACCCTCCACTTTATAAATTAGTAGAAATTTCCTGCCGTGTGCGTGTGCACGTCTGATTCAGCTCATGTGTGAGCGATTTGAGGCAGTATGACTAATTCTATGGACCAACTTGCGTCTGTGGCCCTCTACAGAGCAGCTTCCTCCTGAGCTGAACAGAACAGAAACCACAGAGGACGACTGTTGAAAGCTGACATTTCAAACCAGGAAACACACATCCAGTCAGGCCGAGAGGGACACACACAACACAAACATAAATGCACACTGATGCACTCAAATGACATGATTAAACACACCCACACAGGTGAAAAAACACACACAGGCATTCATGGATAAATACATATGGTCGAATACAAATAGGCCTGTACTGTTAACACACAGGTGCACATGGAGCCTCCACCCATAAAAATAGAGCTTGTTATGATGCACATCAACAAAGTGCTTTTAAATGCCAGATGACACAAAACACAATCGCTTGACTGGCCAGTTCCACTGAAAAACAATCTGCGCCGTTCACGTGTGACTTCCAAAGAGATGAGAGCACTGACAGAAGGACAAAGAGGATGCTTTGCCCTTCACTCTTCATCCAGTTATTATTAGACTGCTAAACTCTGGCAGGATCTCTTTTACTGTATGTGAGATATCAGCACGTTAAGGTGACCTTTCATCCACAAGAAAACTATTACATTCTTCTATAAACACAAGAAGTAGACAGTAAACTGCAATTTAAATAAATAAATGACCCTTCATATAAAATGGATCATTCCTTTCAGACTGATGTATAATTATGGATTTGATCAAATGATTCATTTAATTCTAACAAATCAAACTGTTTGAGCAGCTATTGTCTCGATATATTAACGTTTTGGTAGTAATGTGTTACTACCACCACAAGGGGGAGTCGATTCACCAAGATGTTTGCCAACCACCACGTATAAAACAACAGAAGAGCGCTTCACTTTTGCTAGGCTATTCAATGTAAAATAAAGATTTATTATTGAAAAAACAAAAAACTTTTGCTAGGCTATTGTACAAAGTGTGTGGAGCTGTGAGAATTGATGCTAATGAAGTACAGATGTAAAAAACATGCAGAGCCAAAAACAACCACCGGCAAGAAGTTATTTGGACCCTACTTAAGAAAATAAGAAAATGAGGTGCAGTTTGACCTCTGCCAGGTAAAGCTAGCATATCAGTCTGGTAAGCATCCATCCACAACTCAGAAGTCATAGGCTAGCTTTGTCTCCAAAGTAAAGATGCTAGCTAAAGACATCCGTTTTGTAGAAGGTGTAGGTTTTGGAAGTTTTATAGAATTAGTCAAGCCTGAGTTCAAGAAAAAACATTAGCACAAGAATGAAGAAAGTAATGATAGTATAGGCGATCTGCGCACTGAGCTAGAGAGTGTTGATAAGCTGTCTTTCCCCACAGATTCATGGATAGCGCTTACAATAAAGTCGTATGTAACTGTCACACATCATTACGTACCCCACTGGAAATTATACAGAGCTGTTCTGCAGGCCAGATTCCTGCCGGAGCGGACACAGATGAAAACTTAACAAATGAGCTTTTAATGGCTGAACACTGGGGACTTGTGTACCTGACAATGCTAGCAACATGGTGTTAGCTAACACCAAACACTTGGTGGTTAAAAAAAGATAAAAAAATAACAGTGAGTTTAATGGATTAGAAATAATAATGGAACAGATTTCCATTGTGCCTTTCAAGGTACCCATACAACTTTACAGTGATTCCATTATTCATTCGCTCCACATTCACACTTGGTGATGGTGAGCTACATGTGTAGCCACAGCTGCCCTGAGGCAGACTGACTGAAACATTGTAGTCAATCCACCCCAACAGCCTCTCTGACCACACCTAAACATTCATATACATTCATACACCAGCGATGTTGACACTTGAACCAAGGAGGGTGAAGAATCTTGCCCAAAGATCTGAATCTAAATTATTTATCTGAATTTGACTAAAGACAAGCGCTAAAATCCAACAAACATTAAATTCTACTAACTAAACAGTAGCACAGAAAACCACCTGAACATGAGGATATGACAACTAATCTAGTCCTTTTGTACCAACAATGGGTCCTGAAGTCTAAACATTAAATGCAAAACCTGGATTTATATGTGATCAAACTTGACGTTTAAAAACAAAAAACAAAATGACTACAGCAAGCGTTCATCTGCGGCTAGGAGGTGGTGAGGAGTCTGAGAGCAGTGGACACACTCATAAGCTGACATTAGTGCAATTTAGAAACAGCAGCTATAAATGAGCAAATGTTATTTTAGTTCCAAATAGAAACACAATTAGTGTTGACTGTGACTCTAAACCTGCCGTATTTGTCACCATCATTGTGACTGTTAGGCTTAAATAACAAGGGGATTAGCATAATGTTTCAATCAGCTGAGAGCAATAACTGAATACCTGGAGGCATTTTACCAACATTACACACATCACAACCATAAACAGGCCAGGATACGAACATAAGACTTGATGAGATAAACATCTTAATTCAAACACCTGTACATTAATGATAATTCATGAATGGCAACTGTTTGTTCAAGTGTTGTCCTTCAGTTTTCTGGCCAGGTATTTCTCGGTCCAACACAAGCCCAAGTAATTGCTTCTAAATAATGAAGTGGTCTGAATCAGTTCTGGGTACTAAACCTTTGGTTGATCTGGGATTTGGATCCACCTTTATAGTTCTATAGAGACCTTAAATGTGCACATCCATTGTGGCATTGGGGTGGATTCTGGTACATAGTTTCATAATGGTCTGTACTTACAGGAAAAGCTCATTTATGTAAAATGAGTCAGAGCACATACCTGAGCCTAAAATGGGTTCAAACAAAAAGCATGAAGGTAGAAAGCAACAGTGAAAGGATGCCTATGTACCTGCTGAAAAAGAGAAAGGGAATGAAAGCGCATCGAGAGAGAAGAAGCAGAATTAAAAGAAAAGCAGGCTAACACTGGAAGGAACGGTTATTAAAGGACAGAGAGGAAAAGAAAAGAGTTGTTTTCTCCTCTGGGCATCATGGCTACCTGGCTCTCCACAGTGCGTCATGGCAGATGTCAGCTCACAGAGAGAGAAGGATAATTTTAGCAGCCACATCACAGCACGGGCTCTAATGATTGGCTGCTTGGAAGGTCCACAGGACTCAGGAAGAAGTGTGTGCATGTATGTGTGCGAGTGATGAGTGGGTGATTAAGAGTGAGAAAAAGACAGAGAAGGAGAGAAAGGGGTTGATGAGCGAGAGTGGCAGAATGAGAGAGGAGAGGGGAGCTACTGTGTGAGAGAGATATCAGTGCATTAGTACAGTGACTCAGGGATTTCAGCAAGCACAAACACCGTCTAACATGCACAGAGAGGAATCTGTCAATACTCTCAGCATGTTATAAATTCAACAAATTACAGCTTTAGTCCTTTGAGTGTACATGTGCTGGTAGAAACTCTGGATTTCCTGAGTGATTGGGGTCGAAACGATGGAGGAAAGTAGACTGGGGGGAGCATCATACTATGTATAATGATGAAGATGGCTTCATCAAAAGACAATCTTAACATTGTAATGTTGAGGAAACTGTAGTTTTCTCTACTTCCATCAGCCTGATTTGACTGATGACCTGCTGCTCTTCTCAAAAAATGGCAAAAAGAGATGCTGAGCCTATGGGGTAAGGTATGTGGGTGTAAAAATACGTCTCTCTGCATCGATACAATAATTATTTGTCATGTTGAAGAAAGAACACGAGGAATTGACATCGTTTGCACTGTAACAATATGTGGCAGAAACAGAAGTTGCCCAACATTAACCAATAAATGAGCAAGTTTTCTTGTTTGCCTCATCTTCTGCTTCAGTAATTGGTAATTGTGGAAGCAGCGCCACCTCTGGCGAGTAGAGGAATACTTTCCGGACCAAGAATTCCCTCATAGTAAGTGTCAATATCAAACTTTAGATTGCAGATATATTAACAATGTCTAAATAGCTTTTGTCACGTTAATAAATGCATGACTTAACCTTAATAAATGTTTTAGAGAACAGGGAGAGTTTGTTTTTAGGAAAAAAGTTTCTATTACCACTATTACTACACAGTCTCATGTCCTGTTTTACATGAAACATAAAAACATAAAATCCATAAAAACTGCGATATATTTTACTTAATCTAAGAATGGCATGAACTTTCTGGAACTGTTAGAATACACAATATAACTGTTTTGCCATCGCAAACATAGAACACTTGTGATATTAGAAATATTGTATAGAAATCACAAGTAAGTTTTTTCTAACATTATGTTGATTCTAATGGCCTTTATCATAGAGTTAGTGGACAGAGAAGTGTGTCAGAAAGAGGGTTCGACTAGACATGCAGCAAAAGGCTCCAACGTGGAAAAGCTGATTTGTTCCATCGTAAAGCACTATTAGAAGCACTGATCAACCAGCTAAACACCACCCCTCAATCATCCATATTAATTGAATATCCATCACTTAGAATAGAAAACAAATGATAAAATGCTTATCAGGAATTAGTCCCCTTGTGTTGACTTCTTGTCTAAAGACCAACAGATCGTGCTGTTTTTATTTATTTTTTTACAGTAACATCTGATTTGCTGTCTGCTCCTCACCATCCATCCTCTTCATCAGAGGATGTAATCAGAGTTTTCTTTCATGTTGTGTTCCTACTGTGACACTTTCTCCTCCAAATCACTACCAACCTCCTTATCTTGGAAGATCAGATCAAGGGTTTGTTGTTCTGTCTTGTTGCCATGATATCAGTTACCAAAATAACAGATCAGATACCTTTATTATGTTATGAACCCCCACCATCATCTGATTCAAAATTGTTCGTTCGTTCGTTCGTTCGTTCGTTCGTTCGTTCGTTCGTTCGTTCGTTCGTTCGTTCGTTCGTTCGTTCGTTCG
>JAOXYM010000016.1:18515727-18528865 GCA_028567055.1 Leptatherina wallacei | reverse complement strand
GAGGAAAATCCACATGGAGAGTAAATACAAGAAATATTCTGAAGGATCTGAATGAAATCAGGCAACTCACAAATCCAACATTCCTCAAACAAACACACACACACACACACACATATATTCCCTTTCCTCAAGTCTCTGTCAAACTTACTGTCAGTGGTGTCAGAGTCGTTGCTGCTCGTGGAGTATTTTCTCCTCTTCTTTTCGCTCTCCATCTGTCACGGGGGAGGCAGGGAAGGGAGGGAGGACGAGCAAAAGAAACAGAGAGGAAAATGATGAGTGAGAAGATGTTCACCATGAAAACATAAGTGTTAATGAAATAATGCGCCGATAGCAGCAATCTGTCACAGCCTCCAGCGGGCCTCCTGCCAGCGTAAACTGACTCAATCTCCGTAACACAGAAGCTGGGAACTTTGCAATGATACAGTTGTTGGGTTTCGTCCTCGTCTAGGTTGACAGTGGACTCATCCTGCACGTTATAAAAGTCCCTTTACTGAAAATAAATCAGCCCATAACCAAAGACAATACAAAACCTTTCTACAAACTTCATTTTATTTGTCACCTTACATTTTATTCCTAAGATCACAGAAATGAGAATGGTTGTAAAAAATGTTGTGCTTGATTCAGCTTAATGTATCAAATAATTATTTTACTGCTGATATTGAAGAATGTGCAAGCTAAAAACATTTCTGCAACAACATGCTCCTCGTTGACTTTATTTTATTTATTTATCCAAAAGGTTTTCAAAGACAATTCAGCCTCAGGGATTACAGAAGATCCTGAGTTAGTTTTCGTCCACTAATGGCCTTGTGGTGAGGTAGTGTTACTCAATCTTTATATCTCCTGGGGCTGCACACAGGAACACATATAAAAGGCTGCCCAATATATCAAGCATTTACAGTAACTGCAATATAAACACGCAATTTCAATATTGGGCAATTTTACTTGGGCAAGAGCAGAAGCTCTTGTTAATACATCTGAGAATAGCCCACATTACCAAGTGCTTTCATAAACAAGTCATATCTTCATTGCAATATTCAACTATATCGCATGTTTTCCTAATATGGTAAACCACACACACACACACACACACACACGAGCACAGCAACACAGTGCACAAGATTCATTTGATAGGGATGTTTCCAAAATGCAGTAAACATGTTTATAAGGCTTAAAGTTGTTAATAATGCCTCGTGATGATAAACACTGATTGGAAAGACATTTGTTCACAAGGAAATTCAATAAGGCACCAAAAACTTAATATTACAATTAACATAGGAGAGAAAAAAATCTGCCTTCTCTAATTTGATGGGAATGAGACACCATTAAGCGGTCAACAATGAACTAAGAGCTCTTTTTTGCAGAGGGAAAAACAACTCATACCTGAGTTTTTGTAGGAAATCAAGTTATACTAAATTAGAATTAAATCAGGCATGTCATAATTAGCCAACTTGTGACTGCTGGCAGTTTTGAGGTTGATCGGCACTACTTTGAACAGGTCAGTAGTTTCTATTCACGTGAATAAAAACAGCTGAATGAAACCAACTTCATTCAAGAAAAGGACACTTGAATCTTAGATTAATCATGATGTAAACATGGAAGGGTCTAAATTCATTAAAAAAATGTCCAATTGATTTTCTAAATTAACATTTAGAAAATCAATTAATGAGCTGCACGCTGGTTTGGTGGTTAGCACCGCAGCCTCACAGCAAGAAGGTCGCTGGTTTGAGCCTCGGGCCTAGTTTGAGGCAGAGGGAATTGCTGGTTTCGAGCTGGGGAGGGAGACAGTGACTTTTCTGTGTGGAGCTTGCATGTTCTCCCCGTGTATGCGTGGGTTCTCACCGGGTACTCCGGCTTCCTCCCACTGTCCAAAGACGTGCATGTTAGGTTCATTGGTCACTCTAAATTCTCCCTGTGAGTGTGTGCGTAATGGTCGTCTGTCTCTATGTGTTGGCCCTGCGATAGATGGTGATCTGTCCAGGATGTACCCTGCCTCTCGCCTGATAATATTATGTTATGATCATATTAACATCTTAGAGGCTACAGCTGCTCTGATAGACGGACGGAGATGAGGATAAAATGACAGTGTCTGCACTAACGAGACAGTTTTGGTATTTATGCTGAATTTAAGTACTACTCGTATAAACGCAACAAACACTTGTTGCGTCTTTATAAAATATACGTCACTGAAAGCTACAGCTAACCTGTTTTAACCAGTTTAATCCTAGCTAAGAAGCATACTGTAAATGCTAACGTTAAACGTTAGCTTGGGTTTGTTCCACTTTGATGACTGGATGTGGAAACTATCAACTTTAGACAGTTTTCATCATCTTCTCCTTGTTCTGATTTCCTCCATCATGCCGTCTATCCAACCTGCTCCAAATGTAACACAGCACATAATTACAATGTGTGACAGTCGGCATGAAACACGGTGACCTAGAAGAAATGTGACAATCTGTGTGAATAAAATGAAGCATTAAAGCAAATCCTCTTTTAATTGAGTTCACAGCGCTCTAAGGCTATCAGAAATAGTCAACAATGATTGTTAACCTAATAATTACATAAAATAAACCAAAGAAACCTATTGAAACATTCCAAGAAATTACTTGTAAAATCACACCCACAACATCAAGCGTTGCATCGAGTAATTTCACTTCGATTCACTAGTATCAAAAGCAGAAAGCAGCTGTAATGGCTCTACTTGTGATCTGACATTTGATTTCTACTGTGATGTATGACTTTTAGTTCAGGGCAACAAAGGAGAAAGGACTAAATTAAACATGAAGGGGGGGTGATGAAGAAAGTTTACCTAAAGTGAGAAGAGGAAGAGAGGCTGGAAATGTTACAGGCAAAGAGGGAGAAAAGTGAACGGGCTGCATCTGGAATGTTTAAATACTTAAAACTAAGCTGTAGGTGTGACGATTATCCGTCAGGGGAAAGCTCAAATTTCCTTTTAGATCAGAAAAAAAACAATGAGCAAAACTGGGGGCTAAAATGTAAGTAAATAAGTATTAAAAGATTACTAATTTGGATGCAGCAATAGTTGAAAATGCAAGTAAATGTGTATGAAAATGGTAAGAATCATTTGTTACAGCCTTCAAATCTCAACTCAAGTGGATTCACCGCATTTTACAACCTTTTTATACAAGAGTGAGTGGATATCATTTGGAAAAGGGTGTTTTTCCCTCCTTTCATGATCAAATGAGATCTCAATGTGTCGGAAATTATTCCAGTAATTCCCCCTCATGCTGAACCAACACTTAACAATCAGCTTTTCTGTAATTGTAAATGTATGTGTGAAAGTGGGTAAAGTCCAGGTGGGCTACTTAAGAAACCAGGTGGTCTTTATAGGCGGTAAAACAATAACAATGTGTAATCTCCAGTTCACTCACGGTCATCTCATCCAGAAGATGGCAAGCTGAGGGTTTTATTATAGACACGTCACTACCGAGAAGTCAATGACAAAAATGGAAAAAAATGTAATGAATCTTTTCAAATGGTCAAAGGATGAAATGCAATGACGGGAAGTAAGAGTGGAAAATGAAAAACAAAAAAGTCAAGAAAGTTTGAAAGAGAAATATGAAGCAAAAGAGACGGCCGCAGATAAAGTAAAATAAAACTAAAGTCAAAAAGAGGTTTCGCATTCTGCCAAATCCAGGCAGGAAAGTCAAAAGAGAGGGTGCGTTACAACCTTCCCTGTGGAGAGCAGAGATTTATGTGGCCGTAAAACAGGGCTATTCCCTCTTATACGGGGCTCTTCCTGTACCTCAGCTCCCCGCCTGCCCTGCACACACTTAACTACTCTGACATTTATGCTGACAAAAAATACACAGCGCTCCTTTGCTGCCGCTGACTATTTCCATTCCAGACTGTTGCCATTTTTCTCTCTCCTCCTCTTCCTCCCCTTTACCAACTTCCATGCTTTACAATAACAGGGACATGGGAGTCTGTGGAGGAAGGTTAAGTACATTATTGACTTCCTCAGCTTCTCTTATTTTTCTCTCTCCGTCTTTCCACCCTGTTCCAATCTGTCTAGCTCGACCTCATCTTTCCGGTTTTGATGAGTGCGGTTAAGTGCATCACTGACTTCCTCCAGCTATGTTAGTCTGTTTTCAAGTCGGCACACTTGGAACCATCTCAGGATTTCCCCTCGCCTATTAAACTCTCAAACGACCCACTTAAACCCTGTTTGGGCTACCTATGGTTTTGTTTATTGTTTTTACAGAGCAGCTGAGCCCTTTCTTTCCTGTCCGGTCAAAAGATCGCCGAAAGATGTGACATGATATAGTTGTGAGGGCCTCTCTTTTTTTCTCTTTTGTTGATTTACACCGAGCTGCTAAGAACTTACAATGGCTACAGGAACAGCAGAGGAATAATAATAAAAGCAGAGGGATATCTGCAGTGAAAATGGTAAATCTCCAGTAGTCTGCACAAGTAACTTGGCAGAATTTGTACTCCATGTAAAGAAGCAGAGTCCTCAACACAGCAGGCCTAGGTTTAAGCCCAATCCAGAGCCAGAACTTATCAATCCTCCCATCTCCAGTTTCTGTCAGATGAAGCAGAGTTTGCATTAATGCACCGATGTCTAACTAACATGAAAAACAGAAGAACTTTGAGATCTCCAGATAAGATGCCCTCATCAGTACCTGTGGACTTCTGTTTGTCCAGACATCCATGCTGCTGTCCATGTCAGCAGATACGAGGTATTTGGGACTCACAGATGGCGCAACACACAAAAAACGTCTGCTGGACTCGTCTATAGCTCTTTGTGGTTGTCTTGCAGGAGGCAGCGGAGATTAAACATGTGTTCCCTGGTGGGTTGGCACAAGTATTCGACATGTCTTGCAGAGTATCTGTGGTTGTCATACGTCATCTCTCTTTCAAATAGCCAACGTCCCGTTCTGTTTCGCAGGCGTCGGCACCTACGTGGAGCATCCAGGAAGAGTCCATGGGATTCGCCATTGCATGAATGCACAGCAGCGTCATCGCTCAGACTCAGTTTAGGAAGCAATAAACATGTTGTGCAGGCAAAGATCGTGATGAAGGTACATTTTCAAAATGAATGGTGCAGCCCTACTTTCCATGTTCCTTAAATCTAATACATGAGCAAAATAAGTCTGGCCTGCCGTCAGGCAGAATCATCATCTCATCTCAGAATAGCTTTCCAGCTTCAGGCTGACATGAGCTCCACTCTGAAGGATTTCTTTGAGGGAGGCGGTTTGAGTTTTCCTAATCAGTGACTAAAGACCAACATATCTGCCTGTATTTTATATCTTCATAAAAGATTCAGGAATGAAGCAATGCAAAGTAAAAACAGTTTGGCACAGTACTTTATTGACTGTTCAGCAGCCGTGCTCGGGAGCAGCAGAAAAGGTGAGAAGTGCTGGGATCCAGCCCACAGACTGGTAATACTGTACAACAACATTACAGTGGCATTAATCCCAACCGTGCCACTGATTGGCTGATTGTCAGTTCTCTCTTAGTGCTCACTGGACCATATAACCGCTGAGAAAATGTTGTGTAGTCATGTGCAAGATAAATTAGCCAACTTGGTGCAGTGGATGAATTCAGTGGTCTGATGTGGACAAAACTTTACAAACCACCTCACACTGATAGTTAAACACTTCGAGAATCCCGAGTCTGAGACGAGAAGTCTTGAAACATCAAATTTATTTTGCTTTGAATATCAAGTAACTTCGGAAATAATAAAAACAAATTGACTCGGTTAAGTTTTACATCTTAAGTTTTTCATTTCAAAAACTGCAGTCTGAGAAAATAAAATTATGTAAGAGTCTTTTTTTTTTCCTTTTCTATGTCAGGGCAGCAGATATTGCTTCCAACGGGGGATGAAATAATTACTTCTACCAATTACTTTTTAAAATACTTTTTATTCAAGAAATAACCCGTCTTCACAAAAGACAGGAACAGTTTTTATAATGACATGTAACGAAGTTCTTGGATTATAATTTGGTTCACTAAAGATGCAAATTTAAATCAGGGATGTCAAACTAAGGACTTCTTGGGCCACTGCACTGCACATTTAACATTTCCCTGATTCAATACGCCTGTTTTATTAACAGACTTTTGCAGAACTTAACAAGCTATTTCATTTCCATTAGGCGTGCTGCAGCAGGGAAACAATCATGAGTTTGATAGATGGCATCAAATAAATGGGAAATTATTTGATGTTTGCAGATGTCACAAAATCTGTCACAGTATGATTTCGATCTGATTCAATTCAGGACACGGAGATCAATCTGAGACTTATGATCACTTGCTGATTCAACACAATCAATTCCATTCATACATAAATCACAAAAAGCAACTAAAATATCAAAAATGAAATTTTATGTCTGCAAGAGTATGTTTACCATCGGACACAATCTACCAAAGGAAACATTTTCAGGGATCATGGTCGGTATTTCAACAGCAGCGAGGACTTTTCTTAAACACTGGAAAACATCTGAAGCTCTAGAAATAAAAGAGTGGCTGAATATTATAAAAAGAACTGCTTCATTCGAACAAATGCGCAAAAAACTAAACAATAGACGGAGGAGAAAGTCACCAGGGTGGGATTTGTTTAGGTCTCGCCTCACATTTACTGAATGGGATGCAGGACTGCGGTATCCTGCTGGGAATTTAAAAGTCCTTGACATACAAGTTGTTTTATATTTATTATGACCCCCCCCCCCCCAGCTGCTGGTGCATTCACTGAGCAGAGAAAAGGTTCAGAGTCACTATGACATGAAGCCCTCTCAGGTCTGACGGGACATTCTCTTTAATGATTTCTTGAGACTTCGTGGTAATGGCAAATGTCACCAGATCAGCTGAAAAACTCACTCTTTCCTTTTCGAAGCATGACAGCTCTACAACTGCCAAAACCCAACTCAAGTTCATTTTCTCAAATTTTCCATCACTCTGACTCCTTTTTTTCTGTTTCCACACCTGATTTCCTTCTTTTCCTTCATCTGAAGTCTCTTATCCTAACTTTCCAATGTCTCTCTGTCCTCTTTCCTGGATGCAGTGCACACAATTCTGTCTTCAATCAGTCCAGTGAACTAAAGCCCAGATCCTAGATAGAGACATTTTGTGTTCTCCAGAGAGAAAGACTTGAAGGAGGAGGGGAAAAAAAGAGACAGACGGTTCACAAATGTACAACTTCATCTCAATCAGTCCAGCGACCCCAACCCCAGGTCTGCTCTGGGTTAACTTCCTGAACGAAAAAGTAACCAGAAAGAGAAAAGAAGAGAGAAACAGAGAAAGTGACAGTCCTCTCTCTGCCAAGCAGCTCCAGATGCTTCACTGTGCTGCTATCTCTGGAGACAGAGAGCTTTAAAGCAGGGGTCCCAAATTCCGGTCTTCAAGACCCCCTGTCCTGCAGAGCTTCCATGTTCCCCTGTTGCAATACACCTGCCTTAAACTAATGGGTCAATAGCAGACTTGTGCAGAATTTGTCAGAGATCCTGTTAACTTGAATTAGGTGTGTTGCAGGAGGGAAACATCTAATATCTGCAGGATGGTGGGCCCTGAGGAGCAGGGTTGGGGATCACTACCCCAAGCACATTTTTCTCAAACTGAACACTCAGTGCTAAAACACACATGTATTCAGGATCCACCAAGAGCAAAATTTAAGGAGATTGCTGGCCTCAAAATGAGCTATAATTACTCTGTCTACTTTGGTACAAACAACATATCCTGTTAAAATCGGTGCAGAACTTCTACACATGCTGAACTGTCCACTCTTTAACACTCGGGTCCATACTGAACGTACTGGCAAACAGCAGGAAGGAAAAGTTCATCTTCAGAGCCACAATTAAAGCAGCAACCTAAGAATAAACATCGTGGTTGACCTGCAGTCATACCTTCTACCGGGTGAAGTGTCAAAAAACCCAGAGGCGCTGGCTTGTTCATTAGTTATATAAATGCAGAATATGATGACTAAGCTACAGTTTTAGGTCACTTTGGTTAAGTCTTAGTCTACGTAGGTCAATCCTAAATCTACCTTCAAAAGTTGTTGTTTGTTTGGGCGGTCTGGAAATGTCAAACGATGAAAACCATTGGTGAGATTCCACTCAACTATTACCAATTTAAGCAAACACACGGGCATGAAATCTGCTGGCCGAAGCATCTGTCGACTAATATTAACAATTTGAAAAGTTTAAATGATCTCAGATGTTTTAGTCTTGAAAAGAGTAATAAGTTAGAGTTGTTAAATGTGTTGAAGAGCACACAAACACACATTATTAACCAACACAATAAAATCAGATAATTAAATATATAAAAAGCTCCATCTTTTCAGTTCCAGCGTCTGAGTGACCAGCCTCAGTGCATCAATCAGTTGATTCTGTAGTCCATGAAACACATGGAACTGCAGCTCGACTAGATTTAGTCACACAGTTGTTTACCTGAGCTGTGTGGTGATTTACATTTTGACCAAAAGGTTTGAACTTTTTAGTTTTCCGAACAATAAAATCAACAGGAGCTCCTCCATAAGTTGGATAACCAACTTAGAAAGTTTGGAATTAGACAAGGAAACAAAACAAAGGCCAAAAAAACACAAAGAAGTTCCAAGAAGTTCCAAGGAGGGCAGGAAGAAGAGTTACAGAAATCCACATTTCAACATACAAATGTATAAAATCCAACATAAAGAAAAAAGAAAAACACAAGCAAACATGCTGTACAGATTTAAAACAAACATCTTGCTGCTGGGTTAAACAGAAAAATCTTGTTCAGGTATAAACTGAAAAAGCACTTCTAGAAATCTGGTTTTCTGGACAGTAAGGCCACCCCGGTTTAACCAATCACACGTGTTTTACTAAAAATAGAAGAATCCCAAATGCAGACAGATTGTGTCCATAAACACAAACATAAATCTGTAAGCAAACAAACAAATCCAACATCACACAAACATGGTGTAACTGTTGGTGTTACTGGGCCACTACCCTGTGGCCCAGTAACAGGAGACAATTGTGTTACTGGGATGTGGCCTCCTTTTCATGTACAACTCACGTCAGCCAGGGGCGATGAATGGCAGCCAGACAGTTGTCTGTATACACACACACATGCTCACACACACTAACACTATGGTGATATCACGTTAATTTATCTATTGATCGATCATGATCTCGATATACAGTTAGTTAGTTGAACTAATAATGACCACCAGGGCCAGTCTGTCTTTGCTATGGAAAGACACTTCTGTTGTTTCAGGTGATTAAACAAGTTGTATCTTATATCAATCTGTTCTCCATCATTTTTACTGAATCCAAACCACTTCCTGTCATGATTTAAGGGTTTTTGGTTTGATTCTTGTTGGATTTCTGTTGAGGTTTGTGGTCTTAGTATCTTGTTCCCTGTTTTACTTAGTAAAGTTCTTCCTCTTATGAATTACATTCAGTTTATTTCCGGTTCTCTACACACCTGGTTTCATGTGCCAATTTCACCTGTTTTATGTTCAGTTAGTTCACCTCAGTGTATATTTATTTCCCCTTGGTTTCATTTGATTTCTGCCAGATTATCATCGTCCCCCCCCCCGTGTCACCCTTGTGTTCCTATTTAGTATTAGTCTGTTTCTTAGTTTGGTTTTTTTCTTGTGTTATTTAGTTTTCCTGCCTGTTCAGCATCTTTTGTTGTCTTTATCAAAGTCAATTCCTACATCCATCTGCATCCACCCTGCATTCTGTCCTCACCCTCCACACCCTGACACTTCTATATAACTGACATAGTGGGGCCTTTTTTGTCAAGTACTTCTACAGTTTGGAAAGATAACGCAAGTTCAGTTTTTCATGGCTGTCTTCGACTGCACTCAATCTCTCCTACATTTCTACTCAGTTCCCCTCAATCTGCTGGTAGGTTATTTTTATATATTTATTTATTTTCTTTTGGCTTTTCTTTGCAGTTTGCAGCCAGCCTAGAGATGCATCACTGCCAACTAGTGGGCTGGAGTGTGCTCCGGACTAATGCTAATCACTGAGATTGATGTTCATTTAATTAACATTTCATTTTATGATTGTTTTAATCAATCATCCAGAACACAAAGCAAACAAAATGAGGAGAAACGGTGTGTCTGGTCTGAAATTACAGAGCTTAGAAGGAGTGTACATACCCCAGTTGAAGTTTTAAAAAAATTCCCATACTATTCTTAAAATGTCTGCTTACTCATAAAATGTGAAAACGATTCACACAGTGATGAGGTTAATAATTAAATAAATAAATGTGACTGTATTAGGATCATCCAATCAAAACTTTATGATCGTTTCACCATTTATATCATGGAGTACATAAAAGGACAACAAAGAAGAGGTAAGAATATGAAGCGTGTACTGGTCAAAGTACCAGCAAAAGGCCTGTTTTAGTAGTACAGATGCAGTAGGATTATCAGGAGAGCACATATAAGCACATTCTCCTGGATTCTTCATATGTCTGGGAAAGAAGGAAGAGTAGCAAGGGCTTTATATCAAAAGTATCTAAACCAGCCTAAACTTTGAGACATACGTATATAATACTACGTAGATACATAAAGACTGCAAGGGTTGTGGTAGCTTCAAGCTTTGTGGCTGTTTTACTTTAGATGAAAATGTATCAGCTCAAAACCTTTGGACAGCTTATAGGAAGCTCAAAATGAGGAAGAATTTTCCTCTCAGCACAACCACCCAAGTCATAAATCCAAATCAATGAAAGGAATGATGTCACCAAGATGAGACTGGCCCCCTGGAAACGACCCATCCCGAAAACAGAGCTGAATCCAGCTGAAAATCTGGCCTGAAAAAGAGGTTTTATATCCTCAAAACTGATTTATTTAAGACTGCAACAGTGATTTCCCTTCAGGGATTAAAAAAAATATCAAATCAGACTGACCCAGAGACGTCTTTTGTTGTCTTTAGAGACTGCAAAAATATTGATACATCAAAATGTGCCAAAAAGATTGTCATTTTACATTTAGTTGCTTCAGCAAAGTATAAGAATAAATTATCATAAAATAGATTGTAAATGCTAAAAATTCTTTCTCTCTCCTGAACAGTTTTTCTTAACTGCAATATGACAGTAAATATGGGAAAAATTTGGACATTTATCTTCACTTCCTTCAAATAACAAAAACCTGCCTTACAAAAACACATCTGTGCAGTTATTTTATATCAATGTCAATCAAAAGAAAACATTGTAAATAAGGTTAATGTTAAAAGAACACCACGCCTTCGTCCAGATTAATATAAATGAATTGCTTTTTGCAATCTAGTGTATATTACTTAAATTAATCTGCAAGACTTTATTTTCAATTACTCGGGCTGATTACGCTTCCAGCGAGATTAAAGCTAGGTGGAGCTGTTCAGGGCATTGCATCAAGCTAAATGTAAGAATAAAAATGATTAAAGGAGAAACTGCCCCAACTCAGGGGGTGAAACCAAAACTAGAATCTGTTTCTGGAACTGGAATCTCAACTGAATATTCCACCAATACCAAAAATAAACATATCACATTATTAGTTTAAACAGCTACCCCTGCTCCCATTTGAATTATATCATCCTGTACAAGCCACATTTTCTCTGTATAGCTTTGAGTCAGCCAAAAACATTTACAGTGAGAAGGTTGACTAATGCATGCTGGGAAAGCCAATCGCCTGGGGAGCTAATTAATTGGCTGACTACGACACCGCCGAGAGCGCCATGTCTGACTGAATGCTTAAAGGGACCGTTCCCTGAAATGTGCAACAGATCACATCTGAGAAAACAGCTCGACGTGGACGTGGGAATGCAGGTGGGAAAGAAAAGCGTGCGTCAGCTACTCTACCAGTTCACAGGCAGCCCTGTGCTAATAAAAAAGGCTAAGTTTTATAGAAACCAAGCATGTGTGTTGGAGGAGAGAGTCAGGTGAGAGCAGCTGTTACTGCTCAAAGACTAATAGCCTGTACTTGATACATGACTGTTTCAGGGTGTGTTCTTGCAGCCAGGAAAGTTTATAGCAGCTCATTTGCACTTGGTAGCGTTTCTTCCTTTGTGTTTTGCTCATTTAAGCAAGTGGAAGCTGTTTGAAAATCTACCTCTGTTATCCAGTTTATCCACTTGTGTGATGACATTAGCTGACATTTGTCAACCTCTGCTCTTACTATAGGACACGCCAATTTCCTTAATGAACCAGTAAAGCTATTTATGAGCCTTGTTTTGCTCATAACTAGCAACTATGAAGGTTATAGGTTCTGTTAAACCCATCAGCAGAGTCATTACAGTGTTTCCCTTCGAATAGCCCACATTGAAACATTAAACAGAAAAGGTGCAGGAGGCATGTTGGTGCAATCAGCTTTGGTTAGATGCATGCCATTCAGCCATTTACACTCACAGGTACCAGGATGGATCTCTGATCTTCAGAACTGCATTTCAGGGTGACGTTTCAACTAGCTGTGGAGATCATTTGGGTTGTGTTGTGTTGCTGTGATGATCCTAAAGCACTGCTTGCAGGTAATAATCCCTTGTGCATCATCATCATCACCAGGTTTAAAGCCAAAGAATTTCCAGATCGAGAACTGTGCTCCTACAGCATTTTCAGCACCTGTAGACACTCTAAAAAGTCTATTCAGGGCTGTAGTTTAACTAAAGCACTTTTCTTTTTAAATGAATGCCACTCAGTCCTTTTGTTGGTGATAAAAACTTTTCTTGACACAATGAACTTGAATCCAAGAGAATTGTAAAAACCAAGTTCATTTGTTCAACTCTCCAGTCAGACCCACTCAGCTCATCTCAAATAAAGAATCTGAATCCCTCTGACTCAGTTTAGTGGAAAGTCAACTCAAAAGATGCAAAGGCTGCAAAGGCTGCAAAGGCTCATGGGAAATTCATATTCTGCAGGAATTTAACCCTTTGTGATCGTTACCCAATAAACCTGAGATATGTGCTTTCCTGCCTCGGTCACGTTTACATTTTAGACAATGATGTCATATTTTTTTCTGTTTGAACATTAAAGTTGGAGAGGCACCCAGCATCACCATCAGCACCAGCCTGGTTGCACAAGTGGGTGAAACACAGTTGCAGAATCATGAGTGCTTTGTCAAAGCACTACACGCCTGCTTGTAGACTTATGCCCCTTTCACACTAGCACCTACTCAGCCCGGCCCGGCACCACACCGCCTGATTTGTTTGTGTTCACATTA
>JAOXYM010000016.1:18493231-18503231 GCA_028567055.1 Leptatherina wallacei | reverse complement strand
GGGGGAGATGGCGTTTGTCCCCACAAGGTGAGGGTACAGTGGCAACACTCATCCTGAGCCCCGACTTTGAGGGGGTAAACANNNNCACTCCCCCCTTCACCTTAAGCCAGCTAGATCTGCACAGCACGAAGCAGGAGGGGGGGGGGGAGGAGGGGTAGTGGGTGATGGAGGCAGAGAGGAGTTGCTCTAATTCTTTGATATGTGCATGTGTGAGCTTGCGTGCTCAGCCTTCCTAAAAGCAGCACCGCTTCCCCAGCTTTTGCCCCCCCCCTAGAAATCATGAAACCTGAAAATTCCTCAGTGGGTTTTTTTTTTGGTGCCACCACCCTACACCCAGACCTCCTGCTCTCCACGCAAGTTCATCACACATCACGCTCATGTACATGCGTCTAGACATGTGAATGTGTGTGTGCTCCAGCTGTCCCGTTTTCACACGCGCCTGCAAGTTAAAACTCGCATTCCTCGCCACGGTATTGAAAATTAGCCCATTTGTAGTAATTACGCCAAGAAAAATAAAGAAATAGCTAAATAAAAAAAAACTAAATAACCACACTTGGAGTGTGTCCAACTATAAGCGCGCACACTTGATTCCCACCGGGGGCTCGTTCACGTTTGCAGCACAACATGGCCAAGTTTACCCGGTTCTAGTTGCTTTTCTCGGCGTGCACATGCTGTACTTTCATAATGACTGTTCGCACCGCTCGCTGTAATCGCCCCCTCGCCGCTCACTGTGACTGACAAGCCCGCTGCAAAAGTGCGTACAGAGCCGCTGCTGCTAGCCTAGCACTGAGATAGCACTAGCAGCAGGAGCAGCAGCAAAGTGGACTTCAGAGGTCCTGGCTGCAACACTTCTCCCATAACTGGCATTTTCATCCATACATTTGTGTTGTTATTGTTTTTACCTTGATAGCGGTCAGCTCTGGACACACAGACGTCCTCGGTCCTGGACGGCGAGTGATTCCCTGGGATTAGGAGATCATTGGGAACGGGGCACATGTAGTTTTAACAGTGGAGGGGGATTGGGACCAGTTCAGTTTGCCCACTCGGTGCCCAGGCACGCCGCTAGCAGTGCTGCTAAAGCAACCCCCCCTCCTCCCTCCCACCCACCCCCCCACCCCGACACTTGAACCACGCAGGGTGACAGGACTGTCCCTTCCCGTCTTTCCCTCCCCGGTGCGTGTTGACAGCGCGTCGGCTCCGTGAAGACCGACGACCGAGTCCAAAATGCGAAATACAAAATCACAAAAAAAGTGGCAGCCAAAACCTGGAATAACAACCCCCACACAAGTAAGGGGGGGGAGAAAAAAACAAATAAACAAACACCACTGGTCCCGCTCCTCTTCACGGTGTAGCAGGCTGCGAGGTGCGCACAACAAACCACTCACAGGAAAGCATGTCGCATTTCCAAAAGGAGCCCAAACGCGGTGTCAAAATCAGACTGTTTTCCTCCCCAGTGCCAGCGGTACAGGAGAAGGGGGACTGGGAGGAAGGAGGAGGAGTAATTAAAGAAGAAAAAAAGAGAGAAAAAGGGTGCTATATTTCCAAACGATGAGTCAGAAAAGATTGCAAGCCAGTTTCGCAACGTCCCTCCTTCAGAAATAAAACATAGAGCTCTCCTCTCCTCGTTTCCACTTGCTCCCTCGCTTTGCTTTGCCTCCACTCCTCTGTACTGCACACCGCTCTGCACAAATGCTCAGGCGGGTCTAGTCTCGCAACCTCTCCCCCCACCCCCACATTTAAGAAAAAAAGACAACACCGAGGGGGGGGGGAATCATCTCTTATCATCAGCTTGAAAACTCTTTTGGCGCCATATTTATGGCGTACTTTCAATTCACTGTTACTGAAAACTGCACTTCCTAGTATGACAAACGCTAGATGACTGCGCCTCGGAGAGGAGAGGATGGGGATTGAAGCTTCACCTGCTATTTCTCTGGCACTGATACAGGCATGTGTTGGCTTCAAGAGCTGAAATAAATAATGCAAATATTATCATTCATGCCATTAATGGAGGTGTCGACCATACAATCTACATTTTTTAGCCTATTAAAAGAGGGTGAATTAATTTGTACAATTGATTTTTTTTTTAAAGAAATCTCTAACATACTCCAAAATGATCTGTTGTTTTAACATTTACACACAGTTGTGAAAACTACCTGTAATGATGGCTTTGCCTACTTTATTTTCTATGACTCATGCACAACCCTAATTCTAAAAAAGTTTGGATGCTGTGAAAAACGTAAATAAAAACAGAATGCAATGACTTGCAAATCCCATTACCCACACATTTTCCCCCAATAGAACATGAAAAATCACATTCATTTTCATGGAAAATATGAGCTTATTCTGAATTTGATGGCAACAACACACCTCTAAAAAGTTGGAACATGGGCAACAAAAATGCCAGAAAAGTAATTGACACAGATCCAAACAACTGGAGGAGCATTTGGCTACAAATTTATTTAATTGGCAATAGATAAGTAAAATGACTGGGTATAAAAGGAGCATTTCATTACGGAAGAACAAACTTCATCAACATTAAATTTTTTTTTTTAAATCTTTGATAATCCCAACATTAACAGTGTATAATATCAAAAGATATATATTTTTTATTCCTTTTTGGAAACCATGCACGGCATGTGTCCTGTGGACTGAAGAGGAGCGGAACCATCCAGCTTATCAGCTCAAAAGCCAGCATCTCTGATGTATGGTGTGGGCAACTTCCACATCAGGTGAAGCTCCATCAATGCTGAAAAGTGGAGGTTTTAGAGCAACATCTGCTCCCATCCAGACAACGGCTCTTTTAGGGAAGACCTTGGAGATTTCAGTAAGACAATGCTGAACCACTGCATCCATCACAACAGCACAGCTTCACAGGAGAACTGGCCTGCCTGCAGTCCAGACTTTTCACTAATAGAAAACATTTGGAGCATCTTGAAATGAAAAATCCAGCAACGAAGCTCCAGGACTGTTGAGCAGCTACAACCTGGATCAGACCAGAATGGGACAAACTTCAGCAACTGGTCTCCTCACTTTCCAGACAGTTGTTAAAAGAAGAGAAGATGCTCCACAATATCAAACATCACCCAACTTCTTTTTTTCTGCCATCAAATTCAAAATGAGCTCAGATTTTCCATAAAATGATCAAATGTCTCAGTTTCAACATCTGATGTGTTGTTTATGTTTTACTGGGGAATAAAATATGAGTTTATGAGATTTCCAAATCATTTAATTTTCTTTTAATTTCCATTTTACACAGCTTCTCAACTTTTTGGGAATTGGGGTTATAATTCCCATCTTAAAAATTACAGTAGTCCTTCAGTTTTACTGGCAGTGCTTGATTCCTGCCATTACTATTAACTGCTGTATTAGCTGGCAGCTGGAGCTTCAGTGAGGGCCTGTAGCTGCATTTTACTGTAAGTGATAATACCGACCAACTGTGACTGATTTGCGCACAGCGATCCAAAAGGAGTAGCTGGCGAGTAAATTACCTACCTTCACACTTTCTCTAAAATCTTTATTTAAAGGGGAAGAGGGCTGTGTAATCAATGTGTAATCTCCCATCCACCGTGTCTAAATCAGTGTCCTCTGCCTGTTATCAAGGAGGACTAGATTCTCTGGAACTTTCTCAGAAGTCTAAAGTAAGCAGCTCTCACAAACAGACCTGTCTTCATTCCCAATTAAAAAGTGTCTTTATCAGTCAGCACATGCAGCTTTTAATTGTGCTCCTCTGCAGTGACGGACAGTGGATCATCTCAGCTACTGCCATTTGTCTTGGCTCTCCCTTTAGAGTGAAAATTGTCTGGTCAGTGCACAGAGATGCAGAGCCAAGAGGCACACTGAAATTAAGGTCATTTGGATGAACAAGTGGAATGATTCGACTTTCATCAAATGCACAGACGTGCAAGCTCATCTGCTCGCACAGAGGCAAGCATGTCAGGTGCACAAATGCTCATTTCAGCTGTATCAGGTATCACACAGGCGGTGGAGGGATGGAGAGAGGGAGGAAAAGAGTGTGTGATGCTGTTTTGCTCAAAGTGAAATGAGGCGGTGAAGGACACAGGAGGGATTTCTCTGGCACACATTCAAATGCAACAGCAGCATCCCTCCCCCCCCCCCACTCCCTTTCCTTCTCCTCCACATAATGCAGGTAGCTTGCGTCCCCTGAGGAAACAGCCTGTGACCATCTCTGTGGTCCTTTTAATGTGCACTAATGCAATTTCCAAGCTGATGAGATGTACATGTTTGTTTATTTAGGAAGCAGTTTCATGCAGATCTAGGTCAAATGGGAATTGTAGTTTGTTGAATCTTCAGGGTGCACCAAATGGGTGGGGTTTTAATTTATGGAAGTCAGTATTTGGAACAAATGAGTCAACAGCAGGCCTTAAAAAGCCAAGACATTTAAGTCCATCTGATCAATCTCAAATTTACTCTGTGGTAAATGACATTGACCTGAATGGTCTAGCTAAAGTTGTAAAGAACAATCTTGATGGAGAAACAGAACGAAGGGGAGTCCCCCACAGACCAACGTTCAGTCAGCCTTGGATTACAAATGAGACAGAAGCAACTGAGGCATCAAAATCCACAGGAAAAACTATAAGTTCTCCGAATTGTATTGCACTACCATCAATCTGATTTCAAGAAAAGTTAGGATGCTGTGTGAAATGTAAATAAAAACAAAATGCATTGACTTTCAGATCTTTTCAACTTCATTGCAGCATCTGCAATTACCTTTTTTGAATAGGACAAGTAATAAGGAAACAGCAAAGAACAATTTGGAAAAAGGCAATGTAAAAGCGGAGAAAAATACAATAATAATGATAATGATGACTTTTTTTTAAATCCCAGTTGGGGAATTCATTGTCTGCTTTTTACTTGTCTACTTAGTAACACTAGGAGCATTGGGTTGCCATAGCCTGGCTATCACAGGCCTTGCTCAGGGACCCGCAGTGGTTCACCCTCATTGCAAATTCGGGGACTTGAACCTGGGCCCTTCAGCCACCAGTCCACCACTCTATAAGGAAATACAATATATGATGGAAAAACATGAATCATTAAAAGAATATTCATATCAATAATATACAGATAAAAGAAATATGCATGTTGAAAATTCTGTATTTTCAAAACACTTAAACAAATAAATCAATTTCATTACTAGAATGAAATAAAATTATGATAATTTTATTATATGTTCAATTTTAAAATTGTATTTACCTCTCTTTATATTTTCTCTTTTTTTCATAATATTTAACAAAATATTTATTTACTTAATGTTATTTTGGCACTTTATTTGTACAAATCAAATCAAACTTTATTTATAAAGCGCTTTTCATGCCACCAGAAGCACAAAGTGCTTTGCACAAGGTGTTTTGCATGATAAAAACTAAATTCTACCCCCCCCCCCCCCCCCCCCCCCGCCCCCCCCCACACACACACACACACACACCCCAGCAGCCTTAAAGGAACTTGTGTTTCATTATGTTCAATTTAAATCCCAACTCTTTTCTATCTTTATGTTTAATATTTAAATGTGGTAGTGTGGATACATGACTGAATCAGATATAGAAATAGAACTATTCTGAAGTGTCTATGAGCAAAACACAAAGCATTGTTTTTGTTTTTTTTCTTGATATGCAGACCATGTCCCCAAAAGGAAATCCACTTTATTTTTAGATGGATGCACTTCCCTTTAACAGTGGTAGACTAATTTTCGCAGTTTCCTGGTCAATTTCAAGGAATATGTCCATGCAACTACCATGAAGGAACAATGCTTGACAAGAGGTAAGATAAAAGGAGAGAGGAGTGATAAAGTATTTTTACAATGCAGCTTCACTGAAAAGTGCCCTGACAGTTGTTGCACTCGTATCAAATAATGAGTTTTTAACATTTACATGCTTCTAGCTGTTTGTTTAAGGACAGCAGTGGTCACACTGTGTCCAAAAGGGGACACAAACAAAAACTTCTGTTTGTCATATTTAATAGTTACTGTCACCCTTGAAAGTAGTCTGCTAGGAAGGACGTTAGTCAAGTTTATTAAGACTTATGTGTTTTCTTGTCTTGTTTCTCTTGTGGCTCTCGTGTTGTATAGTCTTAAATAAAATATGTAAATGCAACTTGCTGGCAATAAGTTAAAGATCACCTACTCGCCATCACAGCCAAAACTACCAAGAACACAAACACAATGCATGTACAGCATGAGTAAACAATATATCTTCCAAGGGCATAGGCCGTGTTTAAATGTTCAAAATCACAGATTAATATATTAATTCAAACATGACAGCCTTCCTCAGGAGGAAGATGAGGGTTGGTATGTCTATGGCTCTAATACCCATGTCAAAATATTAGATCTCTCAACTCTGGTTCAAGATTCAGGACCTGAAATAGCTATCAGACTCCACAGTTCCAGCATCAACAGCATTAGTTTTTAATTAGTCTGGGTCCCTGGGTGACAGACAACATTTATCACTCCGGCCCCAAGCCTAAAATCCTCATGCACCCCTCCTTTATTCTGAACTAAAGTCAGTGCAAAGTCAAGTGTAGCCTAATTATCACTATTCTGCTCCAAACTCCCAAAGAGTTCCAGAGAAGTTCTTGTTGCTGTGGTGTAATTTAAAGGAAAAAACAAGGCAAGGAGTCTCAATAAAATGTCTGTCCACCTTATACAGCTTCAGTGTTCACTGGCTTGACTAATAAATAATAAATATATTAAAATATGAAGGGGGAATCTAGTTACTGTCAACAAAAACAACAAAAAGATTTAAACTTTGTTAACATGTGTTGGAAATTTCTGTTTAAAATTTGTTGAGAACAACCTTAAAGGTACAGTGTGTATAAATTTCTGACATCTGGTGGTAAAGATGGGCATAGAAATGATTGTGAATGGATGGTGGCCATCAGAGGCCAAAAATCTTCCAGTCATGAGAATGTTTTCATCTGCGGGTGCTGGTGCTCTGACACCTACCAAACGAAGCCACTAATGCAGTTTTAAAGCTAAAACTGTTCTCACTTCATACAGAGTTGTTTGTCCATTCAGAGACACCGTAGTAAAAATGGTGGCACAAATAGGCCATATATGTGGCTCCATAGACGTTAGATATAGATGGTTCATTCGAAGACAATCAGATTGGCTCAAACTGAGTGTCTGTGACACGTCCTAAGATGACATTGTCGTTAATCTGCGCTATACAAATAAAGCTGAATTGAATTGAATTGAAATAATTAAGAGAATAAAAACATAGCAGCTATTATAGTAAAGTGATTGGATACCAAGATAAACAGTTTTTAATGATATATTACATCATTGCCCTTTCATTTTATTACACACTGCACCTTTAAGTATCATAAGGGTAAAGACAGGTGAAGGGTGAAGACATGCACAAAATAACTCAGAAGTCAGTACATTTATGGTACAATTAGCCAATAGTAATAAAAAAATAGCAAAGATTGTCATATCATAGACGTAAATCTCCATACTTCTGAAATACTATATAGTACAGGAAGTGTGATATTCATACATTAAGTAAAACTGTATCGTTGGTGTTGCTGCTTTTGACAAGCTAGCTAACTTTGGAGAAGTTTAAACTTTTGTGTGTACTTAAATTTCTGCAATGATAATAATAACATCTGTTACTATTTCATTTGCTTCCTTTTCTCCAGATTGGCTAAATAATTATTCCTATTTTTGTGAAACAGATGCCCTTTTAAGGCCTTTCACTGTCACTGCTGCTGCTGTTGTTTTAAAGGAGAGTTTTTATTTGGCTAACACAAAATCCAGATGCTGGACATTTGGGAGAAGAATGTGGGCCCATTTTTGTCTGAAACAGGATTTTAGCTGCTCAACACTTTGGGGCTTTCTTTGGTATATTTTGTCTTTCATATGGCTTCTTTTTTGAATGAAGATCTTTAAACTGTATTTTTGAATGACAGGAGGAACTGGAAGTGTTCCTGAGCCCATGCAGTGATTTCCATGAAAGAATCATGCCTCTTAATGCAATGACTTTCAGCCATGTACCATGCATACAGAGATATCTTCAGATTCTCTGAAACATTTGATATTATAAGCTGTAAATGATGATATATGGCATTTTGCCATCACAATTTTATATCAAGAATGGTTAATCTGAAATTGATCCATAATTTGTACAGAAAGTAGACATCTTTACTTCTGAGACTGTACCTCTTTTTATACCCAACAAGGATACAGACCTCTTACCATTAACCTCTTTATTTTGAATATTTCTCTAGCTCTGTCTTTTAGTATTGCTTACTTTTCCAGTTTTTTGCTTCCTCCATCGCAACTTTTTTAGATGATTTTTTAAAACTATCTGGAATTGTAGATGAAGCAGAAAAATGAAGAATTCCTGACCAAAAGTCTGAAACTGAATACAAATTCAAATCACCCCTCATTTAAAAGAAAAAACATATTACAAGGTTTGAAGGTTGACTCCACACTTGCATTTGTTACATAATGATCACACAACCTTCTCCCCTGCCCTCCTCTTGACAGCAATAGACTGGGTTGATGCTTTCCCACTAAAGCTCCATTAGGGTGTGAGCTGAAAGGGCTACCTGTTGTCTGTGTTTCCCAATTACAGTTTTCTCCTGAGTAAGTGTTTGTAAGGTGACTCATCAAGAGCGGCTCTCTGCCAGAGTCCAATGGAACACAGTGTATTATTTCAGGATGAGTATATATTTCAGACTAAGAGGGGAGGCCATAAACTTAATGGTTAGTTCACTCAATAAAGCGGTGACTTGTATGACTTGGAAGCTGCCCAAAATAGACCAAAGCCTTGAAGTGCTGCTGGTAGTTGTTCTGGGGGAATTTGAGAGGAACTGAACATGGGTGTGGGTGTACTTTTGAGTTCTCTTGTCTTTCTTGGACTTAGTTATAAGGAAAGAAAACTGTGAGAATATTGAGAGAATATTTTAGAGTTTGCACAAAAAGTAAGGAACGAGTGTGGTGGAATATTTCTCTGTTGCAACAATGCTTCTTAGCAATAAATCTTATACTGCTGGAAAGAATGTTTATTTTCTTTTTAAATGGAGCCACATTTGTAAGGAAAATGCATTTTTGAGATTAGCAGCAGAGTTGAGTATGTGGGTTGCACCCATGAAGACTTGCCAAATCTTCTCTGCCAATGCCAAACAACTATGGTTGCCATGACTTCCCTTCACTGTTGGGCCTGTGGAGTCGGCAACCTGGACATGAGGGGGTTCAGCAATCAGTCCAGATTCGGAGACTTGGAGAATGCTATTCTGGTTGCTGCACCGACAGGGTGACAGCTTTTGGTGGAGGCAGTGTGATGGTGTGGGACGGCTTGTCATCACAAGGCTTGTCATCATTGGAGTGATCTCAATGCAGAGGAATATAAATATGAGATTCTGTAATCAGTGGTAATCCCAAATCTTTGCAGTCTTTACAAACTTTAGAACTCTACAAACTTTATCCTCAAAGATTAAAAAGCAGGTTCATCAGAGACAACCTCTAGAATTTGGAGGTGGAGAGGATGTAATAGCCCGCCTGCAGTCCTGACCTCAACCCCATTGAACACATGTGGGATCAGCTTGAATGTGCTTTTGGTGCCAGAGCGACCAACACAACCACACTGGCTGAGTTCAGACAAACACTGGTAGAAGATTGGGATGCCATCCCATAGCAGTGAGTGGCCAAACTGGTGACCAGCATGAGGTGGTGCCAGGCTGTTGTGGGTGTGCATGGTCCTTCCACATGTTAATGAGGTCCCTGTTTGTTAAATGAATGAGCTGTTGAAATACCAATATGTCTCGTTTCTTCAGACTTTAATAATCCAATCCAATAAACAACATTAAACAAGAGTTGATAGGAAAACTATAACAGCAAATTGGAAGGTTACACCGCCAACTATAACTGAATGGCTGCAGAGTCTAAAACAGATGTATACGATGGAGAGAATGACTGCTTCATTGCAAATTAAAAGTGACCTGTTTAACCAGAGATGGCGATTGGTGAAAGAGTATCTCAATC
>JAOXYM010000016.1:18433947-18445775 GCA_028567055.1 Leptatherina wallacei | reverse complement strand
GCCTCAGCGACCGCCGCAGCCGCGCTCCGCTTAGCCTGCCGATACCTGTCAGCTGCCTCCAGAGTCCCACAGGCCAAAAAAGCCCGATAGGACTCCTTCTTCAGCTTGACGGCATCCCTCACTGCTGGTGTCCACCAACAAGTTCGGGGATTACCTCCTCGACAGGCACCGACGGCTTTACAGCCACAGCTCGGTGGACGAGGCTACCGTCTCGTCCACCGGGGTGAACCCCAACACACAGGCACCAAGCCGGGGGGCAACCAATATGCCCACACCCGCTTGGCGCCTTCCACCGTGAGCAACTCCAGAGTGGAGGAAGGTCCAGCCCCTCTTGAGGACGCGGGTTCCAGAACCCAGGCCGTGTGTCGAGGTGAGTCCGACTATATCTAGCTGGAACCGCTCAACCTCGCGTACCAACTCAGACTCCTTCCCCGCCAGAGAGGTGACGTTCCACCTCCCTAGAGCCAGCTTCTGCAGCCGCGGATCGAACCGCCAGGGTCCCCGCCTTTGGCTGCCGCCCAGCTCGCTTCGCACCCGACCCCTACGGCCCCTCCCGCGGGTGGTGGGTCCACAGGAGGGGGGGCCCATGTTTCCTCTTCAGGCTGGGCCTGACCTGGCCCCACAGACGAAGGCCCGGTCACCAGGCGCTCGCCTCCCTGCCCCACACCCAGACCTGGCCCGGAGGGGGCCCCGGTGACCCGCATCCGGGCAAGGGAAACCTGGGTCCAATAGTATTTTCCATCATAGGGGTCTTTGGGCCACACTTTGTCTGGTTCCTCCCCTAGACACCTGTTTGCCATGGGTGCTCAATGAATATTTTCTCTCTCCCCCCCAGACTAGAGATGGTTGTGTGTGAATATCCCAGTAGATCAGCAATTTCTAAAATACTCAGACCAACAACCATGTCATGTTCAAAGTCACTTAAATCCCCTTTCTTTCTCATTCTTATGCTCAGTTTGAACTTCAGCAAGTCATATTGATCATGTCTACATGACTAAAGGCATTGACTTGCTGCCATGAGACTGACTGATTGGTTTTAACAAGCGGTGTTCCTCAAAAAGTATGGCCATTGAGGTGATGTAAGTTATACAAAAGTTGAGATTTCTAAAAAATAAATAAATAAATAAATAAATCTAATTTTGTTAAGTTATATTAATTAGAATAGTGTTAATTTAAATTTGATGCATTTTTCTGTGGACAGAAGAAAATGCCTTCATTAATATCTATATTAGTTCATTAGTTAAACTATGTGGCGTAAAGGTCCATATGTTATTTTTCTGTTATTTGTCCATTTTGCACAGTCCAAATTGGAGAAATGAAAAACTGACGTGAAACTGTAATTTGATTTTTCTTTCAGATTACATTATGAATACATAATTGACTCTGGTACTTCAGTCTTCTTATTCAAACTCAACAATAAAAAAACAAACAAACCCTAAAACAAAAACAACCTAAATCTCTTGCAAAAATATACATTTTGAATTTGTGAAATTTCCGTCCAAATAAGAGCTCCGTCAGTCTCTGGTAGCTACCTCCTCCCTCCATCAGTACCGGACAATACAGCCATCATCCTCCAGGGGGCAGTCGGCTCACCAGGAGGTTGATCCAGAGACTTCCAGCCGTTGTCGGTATTTACACGTCTTGTCAGGCCTTGCTGCTGACTACAGAGGAAATTTACCTCTGGATTTGCATCGAAACATTTACGGTAAGGAGCTTCATATGACTATAATGGCTTTATTTTAAAAAAAATATTCACTTGCAGACGTTTTAAGAGTTTCACTTTTCGTTTCACTGTTACATAGAAACGCTTCGATGTGGATGCTAAGCGGCCTCGCGGACATAGCAAAGCGCCAGAGCAACGTTAGCAAACATGCTAGCATTGTCAACTTTAGCGTTAGCTGTCTGGTTAGCACTCCATAATGTATTAGAATGATTTAGTCAAAACAGGTTTGTGACATTTTTTTTTTTACCCGTGGAAGAGCATCTCTGCGATATTCTGTGCATGAAGTTGTTAGGACGCAACTTAAAGGGTTTGATCTTTTAGACCGTGTCATGTTAGCTTAAAAGGTAATCTTGTTTGTTTCGGAGATTGATGTAGAAAACAACACCCACGTAGTCTACGCTAATTAAATGTAACATTTCCACAGCTTTGTTTTTGCTTCCTTAGACAGTTAATGAAGACATAGACTGTTTAAATGCGCCTTAACTCACAAATGAACTACAGGTAGCTTCTACGTTAGTGTTAGCTAAAATTAGCTTGTTATATGTTACCCTTCGTAGAATAATAGATGAGTTGTTTATTAAATGCTTATTTAGCTGATATGCAGCTACCCGGCAATGTGTTACATGAATTGTGTTGTTCACTACAGATAATGCCCACGATAAAACTACAGAGCTCTGATGGGGAAATCTTCGAGGTAGACGTTGAGATAGCCAAACAGTCCGTCACCATCAAGACCATGTTGGAAGGTAAAACTCAAACCATCACATGTTGAGCACCGATGGTTTACAAATGGCTCAATACCTATCTTTCAAACATTCTAGTTGTACAATATGTTAACCAATTTTAATGCATGTACATTACAGAGTGGTACTGAATATTTTTTGATTATTTGATAGATTTGGGCATGGATGATGAAGGAGATGATGACCCAGTCCCCCTGCCTAATGTGAATGCTGCTATCCTCAAAAAGGTACAGGACACACACCTATCCCACACCACCTTTTCTGAAGACACAGATGTTATTCAATATGGTCTGTTAATGTGTTGTGATAGATGTACTTTTCTGCCTATTGACTTGCAGATTTACCAATGTAAGTAACTAATGATAGTACAAACTTTAGGAATGACTGAAGATGGTGCAGATCAAGCATATGTACCCCACCTAAGTTGAATGAATCCTTTCCAATGGTCTGTGTCAGTGTGGTCTTTCCCTCTGTTTTAATAAAACTTGAGTGATATCCGGTTAACCTTTTCTTTAATTCCATGATCTAACTGTTTAAGTCTTGACAACGGGAAAGGATAGTGTCACATTATATAACAATTTTTTTTTAGGCACGGGTAGATGAATTTAGTTGTTTTTGCCTGGGTGGTAAGAGCCAGACCTGATCCGCAGACGGATAAAATCTGTTGTCTCTCCTCTAACTGTGGGTCATTTTCAGAGTCAATTGTATCCATTCATTCGACCCTAAACATAGCAGACTGCAAAGATTCGCAAGTTTACATATGTGTTTTGTTTACAGGAATGTTGACTTAAAGTTGGAACCCCTGCTATATTCTTTTATATTTATGTTTGAGTGTAGAAGGAGGTGAAGGCCTGCTTCTTTATTTGGCACAATTCCAATCTCTCTGCCCAAAGACCTAATCACTAAACCCAGACAGACTTCCTTGACGTCAGCGCTGTTGTGCTGTAGTGCGACTTTGAAGGTTGGAATTGGTTTAAAAAAAAAAAAGAGAGAGAGAAAAGTGAATCACCACTGTGACAGCACAGACTGGTTACAGACAACATACAGCCACATCTCAAGTGTGTATGTGCAAGTTGCACATATATTCTTTCTGGGCATCTGTTAAGCCCACATTTGAATATGAAATATATTGGTAAACCAATGAAATATAAGAAATCCCCAAAAAATGAGATGGAAATGAAAATATGGTCAACCTTACAGGCAGATGTTTTCACTCTCCAGCTACTGAAACAAAATGATGGTGCTTTAACCCGCTTTGCTTAAAGTTGTGCGTGTTTATTTTTCCTTCAGGTGATTCAGTGGTGCACTCATCACAAAGATGACCCTCCTCCTCCTGAGGACGATGAGAACAAGGAGAAGAGGACCGATGACATTCCTGTTTGGGACCAGGAGTTCCTCAAAGTGGACCAAGGCACTTTGTTTGAGCTCATTCTGGTAAAAAAAATATTCGATTTAATTGAACCACTTTAGTTCTTTGGAGGTTGACACTAACCTTAAACATGACAGTTTTATAGAAAATCTTCCCCCCCTGCAAGCAAAAACAAAACGGTATAGTTAACATTGGCAGTCTTTTTCCTTGAACAGAGCTTGTTTATCAATTAACAGTTCACACTATAGTATGAATTTAGTTAATGTATATGCCCAGTAGAGCCATCAGTCCAAACCAATAGTTGGAGAGTTCAGATAAACTGCCTTGTAATTAATTTGTGGAGAAACTATTCCATTTCATCTATTCACGTCTACATTTTATATTTGAAGTAATTTGCCACTGGGATGCTCCAGTGCTGCATGGAAACATCTTACAGCTCTATTCGCTGCCACAATGACATAAAAAGAAGATTCTGTTCCCATTTTAAGATTTTTTTTTTTGCCTCATGCCATCCTCATAAACTCGGAGACTTTATCTATTGGATTAATCTCTCAGATGTTTTCTAGTGACATCTACATTTTGTCTATTGTTGTTGTGGAATTTACTCAGGACTGCAGATCTAAAGTGAATATATTAGTTTGTTTATTGAAATCCTTGTCGTTTTCAATGATTAGAATATTTTGAAGCACCCACATATTTAGTTGTATTTATTTATTTATTTTATTTTATTTTAAATCACTGAGCTGTAAAGCTCAGCATGCCTGTTTATTCTGTGACTCTTCTTTCCTGTAGTCTGTTTATTTCCCAGAGGGACTGAAGCCTGAGCACTTGCATTTGGTTAACAAAAATGTTGCATAGCAACAGCTGGAAGATTCGTGGTTTGGGTGACTGCTGTTAAAGAGACAGGGATTTGAAAAGACTGGTTTTGACGTGTGAGACATGGAGTTATCCTGCACTTAAATAGATTCTAGACAACATGTGAAGGTAAACCAGGCAGATCATGTGAGATGTAACCTTAGCTGTGCCTAGGAGAGTTGGGAAATAGGTGTTAGTGCATCTGTGGGCTTTCAGGATGTGAAATACAAGTCGCGGTCAGAAACTCAAGATGATTAACCCCCCTCTGGCTGATTTTTGTAATTTGTTTACACACAAAACTGCTTGAGGATGCTTGAAAGGTGGGGGGTTTTAGGGGAGCTCACCAGGTGCTATGAGAGTGAATAAGGATTTGTCATTGATGATCAAATGACTCTAAGGTTAATTAGTTCCTACAGGATGTGTTTACCTCAACACCAAAGGAGTCTTAAATACAGTTGAATCCAGTGTTTAGATATGGAAAAATAAGGGATTTAAGTTGTGGTTTAATGCAATCATTTTAAATGTATACTTGGTTTAAGAACATAGAATACCCCAATAATCATCGGGTCTTTATAATTGGGTGAATTCAACTTTAGGTAAACACCTTACATTTTGCACTGTTTCATATTTTTATAAATCAAAAGCTTCCAAATGCTGAAGGATTATGGGAAAAAGAAAGTACTACCCAAAACTACCTGTGGCAGTAATTTCTACAGGTAGTAACGTCAGTGTTGGGGTATCTTGGCCCACTCCCCTTTTGTGTTCGTTTAGTTCAAGGAGGTTTACGTGCATTTATTTAAGCATGGCTCCGAAGGATCATCTCACAGCATTTCAACCAGGTTGAGGTCTGGATTTTGAATGAGTCCCTGCAACGCTTTGCTTCATTCCTTTTTTATCCAGTTAGCAGTAGATTTGTTGGTGTTTGGCATGATTGTCCTGCTGGGTGAGCTAATTTCAGCCAAGTTTTTGTTGTTGGACAGATGACCCCACATAATGTTGGTATACAGAAGAGTTCATGGTCAGCTCAGCGTCCGGCTGTTCAGTTCCTGTAGTTGCAAAACGAGCCCAAACCATCACTCCCCCTCCACTCTGCTTGACTGTTGGTATGAGATGTATTTGTTGATGTGGTGCTGTGCATTATTTATGGCAAGCTATCTTTTCAGTGACAATAGACTTTCTCCTGCAATCCTTCCAAACAACTCACACTGTTCAGACTTGCCCTGATTGCACCGTCATGATCTCAAACATTTAACATGTTAACTGAGGCTTGTACAGGCTGACATGCAAATCTTGGTTTATCTTTTTTTTTTTTTGCCGTTTCTCTGAACATTGTATGGTTTGATCTTGGGGTGACCTTGCTGGGACGTTCACTCCTGAGAAGATTAGAAACTTTCTTGAATGTGTACCACTTGTAGATAATCCCTTTTTTTTTTTTTTAACAACTATAGAATGATGAGCTACACACACACAAAGAGATATTTTGCTTGTAATTGTTAAAGCACAGCTGAATACTTCACACCAACAAAAGACCAGAAAACTGACAAAATGTCTACTTTTATAGAGATATTCACGTTTGATGATCAATTAATCAAGTGCACTTGAGCAGCATCTCTTGGCTGCTACTGATCCTCTTCTTTTTCTGGAAAGAATCAGGCTGGATTTAGATTCAGGCGTTGTGAGCACCGACAGTCTTGCTTCTCATTCCTTTTTAATGAAACGTCTTGTACTCTAATTGAAGTCTTGAGCCCATTTGTGCTTTGTTAGCATAGCATGTTTTACAGTTCTATATCGTAGACTAGAACTGTACTTGTTAGAGGACTGTGTATTAAGATTCATGATTTAAAACGAGCTAATTTCCTAGTTTTACCTGTACTTGAAAACCCTCGTATCTGTTATAAGTTGTATCTTAGACTTAATACTAATTAAATCTGAAACAAAACCTCCATTTATTGGTTGTTAATATCACTGAATGTGTTGCTAAGGTTCGCTCAGTCTGTCCTCTTATGTATCTCTTCATGTTTCACCCCCCCTTCCCCCCCTCCCTTGTTTAGGCCGCCAACTATTTGGACATCAAAGGCCTGTTAGATGTCACCTGCAAGACAGTGGCCAACATGATCAAAGGCAAAACCCCAGAGGAGATCAGGAAGACTTTCAACATCAAAAATGATTTCACAGAGGAAGAGGAAGCCCAGGTAGTTATTCCACCCATCATTTGTCTGGAAGGAGGAAAAAAAAGTCTGTCTTAAGATAGGAGATGTAAATATATTGCTTGTGAGAGATGCTTAAGACAAAATGGAGTTTCTGAAAACTCATTCTTTCCTGTTTTCTCTGCAGGTACGCAAAGAGAACCAGTGGTGTGAAGAAAAGTAAAGGGGAAGATCCTGCCAACACTACCACACTGAAAAGGATTGTCCCTTCTACCTGGTTGCACTGGCGTTGTTCATACTTGTTTATATTTACATTTAGTTTATTTTGGGCCACATGCCCCCCCCCACCACTTCCCCTAATTTTCTGTATACCAAGAACAGCATGACCCTTTTAACTTGCCTGTGTGGTGTCATTAATTTAAAGCTAAATTGCTTGATACTGTTTTCACACACTGATGTTGTGTATTGACATACAATAAATAGTCCTGGTTTCATGGCTTTGTACCCTTTTAAGAAAAGAAAAGAGAAAAAAATTGGAGACACCCCTTCCAGATTTTCCCTCATTAATTGCTCTGGTTGTCTTTTTTACTGGACATGTTTGTTTTTCTTTTAGGTTAAATGATTTAAATAAAATAACTTTTTTTGACTATGGAAAAGCAAGGGTGAATGTTTATTTTTGCTCTGTAAATGCATCCGCGTAGTAAAACCATGTCAAGAGGAGCTGTTAATGGGAAAAGTGAAGTCTGAGCTGGAATGTTGTTTTTGCGTAATGTCCTGCCACAACAGCCTCGAGTGTTGAATGGAAACTTCTCTCAGTTAAGCTCTGACGCTGGTTTTTGGGATGACCAAACACATTTGAAGGATTCAATAAACCATATTAAACTGATGGAGTGTGTCTATTCTGTTTTAACGGTTCCTGATGCTGAAAGGCCAGATCTTTTTATCCCATTCAACCACAGACGAGATCATTTCAAACACTTTATTACATCAAAGAAAAACACAAGAAATACATCGGGCATAAAAAATACAAAGCCATCTTCGAGGTGTTTCTGCCTATGACCTGAACGTCCTCGAATGAACAGAGATTTCTAGCACAAGACCTCCCTCTGCTGGAGGGAAATGGAACATCAGCTCAGCTTTGGTCCATACTCATTTGCTGAGTTTGAAGATGCGAACCGAACAGTAAATTAAAGCCAGTTTTACTCAAAATGTTACATTAAGGTTGGAACATGCACAGACTGAGAACACAAGATAATAGTTTGAACGCTGCTGCAGTAACACCTGACCCAAAAAAAAACAATACATTTCTGCACAAAAGGACAAACACAAAACATATTTTTTAGAAATGCTGGAAACTAATTTTTGTCTTTTTTTTTTTAATCGATCATTTCTCTTTTTTTCATAAAAACATACAAAAAGTTTAATTATAATATAAAACTTTACAATGTAATATAATAGTACCCATTTGGTCTCAGATTTAGTTCGCAGATTGGTCAAGAGACTTTTTAAAAATCACTTCTGAACAAAATGTTTGACTTTTAAAAACAAACATAATCATAATAAAAACAAAGGTAATGATTGACAGCCTGAAAGTGCCTTAAGGAAGTGACTTGAGAATTTTAGTTGATGTAAATATGTATAATTGTTTTTTAAGGAAGCTGCACAGGTAGTTATAAAAATATTGAATGAAACTGAAGTCAGACTGTGAAATGGCAGATGAAAGGGGGAAAAAAATCTTGATATCTGAGGCTCAGGTTGGGTGGCTGTCCCGACCGGTTTCAACAATTTGGTCTGAGTTACAGTGATGGTTGTACACAGGCAGTGATGGGGATGTTTAAAGTAAGAAGAGGCTGTGTTACTATGTGCCCCTTTTTAAACTGTTTTCATACGGTTTATTTCAGTAAGAGCTTGTTTGTAAAACAGTTGATTGTCACGGAAGCTGAAGCGCCGAGTCAGCTGCTGTAAAACATGTAAACGTGCCGTGGATGGGATCTATCCTCAGGGCAGAACTGATCAGTGTAGTTGGGTTTGAGCTGTCAGACCCAAAGAAGCACAGGAGGAAAGGAGAGAGACCGGATCCATCAGTGGAACTGCGGAATAAGTTCAATCACTCCCCAACAAATAAAATAAACACCTGATAATCTCCAACTGTCTGTAAAGCTGGTGGATTACAAGACTTGAGAAGCGTTGGTTTTGGAGGATCTAGCATGAGGAGAAAAGTGAGCTACTAAAATATCAAACAGAACAAGAAACTTGAAAACTTTCAAATGTGAAACTGAAGGCAGGTGATGAGGATGATCTTTATGGGGGGGGGGAAGGGGGGGGGGTCTGAGGTGTGCAGACCACAACGATCACTGAGTCTCTGTTAGCACTTTGAGAGACAGTCCTGCCACCTTGGCGGCCGACAGCGTCGTCGAGCAGTGCGTCTGCTTGCTGGACAGTTCCACGTGTGTGTGTGGGGGGTGTTTGGCGGCGGGCTGACGTGGGTCGCCGCGCCTGCCGGCAGAATGCTCCAGGGGGAAGCGTGTGTGCGGGGACATTTGGAGGCGTGTTGAAGGGGATGTGGGAGGTGGGGAGCAGCCCGGGGAGGGGGGCCGGTGGTAGAGACGGTGGCGGGAAGGAGAAGGGGAGGGAGGAGAGTCTATAGCACTTAGATCTGAAGAAGTTGGGCTGGGGCAGCCTCCTCCTTGAAGGTAGCGAATGCACTTCTTTTTCCTCCTAGGAACAGTCAGAGAGAGTTATCTGTGAATAAAGTGTGGAGACGTCAGCAGGCGTCAGTGAAGATGCAGCATTCACAGTGAGGTCAATGAACATGGAGACAAACAGGAGCTTCACAGACAGCTAAACATGAACACATTCAAGCTTCTGCTAGTAAAAAAACATTCTGTTTCGGTCTAAATTTGTGCAGGTTGGTGTTTTTTATCTGGGAAATAACTGGAGAAATGCTACAAAATAAAGTAAAAATGTTTTCAAAATTCAAGAACGTTTCCACATTCAGACATTTCATGCTAATTTCGCTAAGCTACTTGCCTCCAGACTCTATGGTTAATGTAGAGCAGTGTTTCTCAGTCCGGGTCCTCAGGACCCCCTGTCCTGCATGTTTTAGATGTTTATGTTTAACATGCCTGACTGAAATAAAAGGCTCATTAAGCAAAGTGTCGTTCAGTTAATCTGAATCAGGTGTGCTGGATTTGGAAACACCTAGAACATGCAGGGCAGGGGGTCCTGAGGACCAGGATTGAGAAACACTGATGCAGAGTACGAATGATGCTTGGAAAGAAGTTATTCAAAGAACTGGAGTTTGTCACTATGTATTGATAAACAATGTATTAACTGTGGGCCGGGAATACCACCCAACTTCAAAAGCAATAAACCATAAAAAGTGGCATGCAAAAGTCTGGGCACCCCTTGGACAACATGTACTAACTCCCAGGCCTTAACCTTTTAAAACCTGAGGTTGAGGTTCCCTTGAACTGCCTGTACTAAAACCTCTTGAACCTTGTTCTGCTTCGCTGCATCAGAGTTGGCTATGCAGAAATAATACTCACATATTATGAATTATTATATTATTATGGATTGATAGAAGTTTAGAGCTACAGCTGCATCATTCCACAGAGATACTATGTGCCATTCACCAGCAACATGTATACTGATATTTACACACCCTAATGAACCTCTTCACTATGACCCCAAAATATTCAAATCTACCTTGTGCTTACAGAGATAAACTCATTCTATTATGGGTTTGCATTTTTAAATAAGCACCAGGATTAAAGTGCTAATTACCTACTCAAAAATATGGCAGCTTTACTGTCATTATTTGAAGTTTTACAGCTTCTAAATGGACTAAACCTTGTTCCAGCATAGTGCTGGGATGAGCTCTATGAAAATGAAAATAGCTGAAGGCTACACATTTGAGTGCTCCAGAAGCTCTTTCCTCTGTTTGTAAAGTAAAAACAGTAAAGACAGAGCTGAGATCCGAGAAAACTAGGAAACATTTATAGAGAGCTGTTCATGCATTTTGGATCAAAGAGCTTCTAAATGTAGATCTGAACAAGTCTGGTGCATTTCTTTAAACAAATCATGTTATGTTGAAGATGTTTTTTTTGGTCGCAATGAGCTAAAAAATACCTCCACAACTGTTGGGCACGGGAGTGGATTGATCATGATGTGGGCTTGAGTTGCACTCAGAGGCACAACAAACATTTTCAGCAAATTGTGTAACTGTTCATGATGAAAAGAAAACTTAATGCATCTGGAAAGATGCAAACCATCACCAGAATGTCAAAGAACCCGAAGCCGTTGCAGGAAAACTGCAAAAGCAAAAAAAGATTTGCTTTTTTTCTTTAGCTTAATACTATTAGTATGAATAAATCAAATTCTTAGAGTAAGAAAATTCAACACAGACAGCCTCGCAGAGTTGAAAGTGTCTCCCAACAAAAGCTTCATAAATATGGCATCAATTGTGTAATAATTACAGTCGCATGTTCTCCTGTTTGGAGCTGAACATAAAGGATTTACCAGCGAAGCCGGAGGGACCCACTGAGCATTGAGAGGTGTTAGACTTGTGTATCGCTGAGTGCAGCATCAAAGCAGTTAACAGGATCCCATGATCATTACCAGAATATGATATGAGTCACCAGGTTTAACCGCAAGGAAAGGCGCTAGGCCATATTTAGACAGAGGGAGAGAGAAAGGGAGGAAGAGTGTAATAGAAGTGATTTCTAAATGTCAGAGTTCACCATCAAAAGACGCCCGTTACCACATCGCAGGAATGTAGAAAGTTGAAAGCAGATGGGCATGAGAACGCTGTCAAAATGCAAAGCTGCAGGGAGTGTGTGTGTGTGTGTGTGTGTCGAACTGTGGTGATAAGGATTTGCTCAAACCACATTCAACCCCCTTTGTTCTCTCAAACCGAAACACACACACACACACACACACACACACACACACACACACACACACACACACACACACACACACACACACAC
>JAOXYM010000016.1:18374604-18386821 GCA_028567055.1 Leptatherina wallacei | reverse complement strand
AATGTTTGTATGTAAAGCACCTTGAATTGTCCTGTACATGAAATGTGCTATACAAATAAACTTGCCTTGCCTTACACCACTTCCTATATCTGTTGACAGAATAAGCTCATAAATATGCAAATTTGTCTACAGTGGTATCTTTAAGCTCCTATGTGATATTCATCACTGGTATTTATTTATTTATTTTTATTGCATTTAGTCTACAGTCTGTCCATCCAGTCTCAAGCATCATTTATCGTCTGGTACGAGCCACAATTCCAAGGAGTTATTGTTTTGTTTTGTTTTCAATCAAATTACACAGAATAAGTGAAAAAACTGATTTACGAGAAATGTTAAAGACACCCTCAAAGAAGGTTTAATTACATTTAGAATGTTCAAAACATGGTTTGAAAATAATAAAAAAAAGGTTTGTCAACAAATCCATAAATCTTTCCAGAAGTATGTGAGACGTGGCCGGACTCCATCGGTGGGACAGCTTAGCTTCGGTCGCATCTTTATTTAAAAGCAGTTAATCACTCGTCCCACAGATCTTGTTAGCAAACCTACGCTGCTTGATTTCATTTAAGCACACCCGTTACAATTTTGTCTCGCTGAGCTTGAAATGTAGAAATATTCCCAAATATCTTCAAGGACTTCATAAAAGACAAATAGATGGAGACAAATATAATAAGGAGTCTCCTTCCTTGCTTAATCAAAACAACATACCACTGATTTGATGTTTTGCTAATGGATGCTTAATTGAAACCAGTATCTCCTCAATGGGTCTGGGACTACTGGGACTCTGTGTGTGTGTGTGTGTGTGTGTGTGGGGGGGGGGGGCAACTGGAGCCGCGCTGCTCAGTTGAAACAGTGTCAGAGTTTTGACTGTTTTAAATTGGCTGGTTTGATGGAAGAAAAACAGAAAAGACATTAGAGCAAGAAACGAACGGGAGACAGACAAAGACTGAGGGTCGCCTCGTTCTGCGGCTCAGCCGAGGAGCCCTCTGGGGTCCTGACAATGGGGTGACTGTGCCATTGCCTGCTGTAAATCTGCTTCTGTCTGGAGGATGATTCGGCAAGGGGACCATAAAAACATCACTGATGGAGACTACATGTCTGTCTGTCTGTCTGAATAAGCCTGTCCTCTTTTATTCCTTCTGAATGAATGAAAATAAAAACAATGGATGGTGCCTTCCACAACGTGACATCTGCCTCCGGGAGCCCGGGGATGATGCATGTCTAGCTTGATCAGAAAGGGAGCAGCACGTTTCAATTCAACTAATATTATGTGGAAATTGGGATGTGATACAAATACTGGATCTTTTTTTCTTCTTTTATCAAATTTCGGCCCATTTTTGATTCAGATTTGAATGATTTCATGAGACTGTTGGGATTTTGATAACAAAACTTCCAAAAGAAAAAAAGCTGTTTTCCCACACAAACCCTTCCACTATAAACAAAAGGCCAGAACTTGATCAGTATGACTGTTGCTGATATTCATCTGATACCAGGGAGACAATCACATATGTTTTATATAAACAACAGTTTTAAAGCATTTCAGCCCTTTATCAACCCCGTCTTTGAAGAGCCAACTATGAACTTATAATGAGGGATCAGGTTACATCTTTATCTTAATCCAAATGTCTCAGTTTTAAATGTCAGACTCATTCGATGAATATCTAGTTTCTGCATCAAAACATTTTCTTTTATAAATAAAATACTTCTAAGAACATTTCACATGTGGTTTTAATGCATGTAGCTTTTCTGTGTTATGCCACCCAGATCTTTGTCCAAAGCCGGCTCGGCTCAGTTAAGTTCAAACGTTCAGGTTTGCAGGTAGCAGATTTATATTTTTCATGCAATCATTGTAAACACTTTGGGATGCAACACATGACTTTAGAAAACCACTGTGTGTCACCCGAATGCTGCAGGTGTCCAAAACCAATAGAGGCAAAACTGAAACGTAAACCTGACTTGAAGCTAAGAAGTCTCCATCTCAGATAAACGTGGTTGCTTTCTTTTTCGAGGGTAAAGAACCTGGTTGAGACAGTGCTAATGGTTACCAGCTTCAGAATCTACAGCAGAAACTCACGTGCACTAACATGCACATAAAGCCTGACGGCTTCAACAACACAAAACAAAAGGAGCTCTGCTTGTGACAGACAAAGTGAGAGTGTATTCTTATTCTGGTAAAAGAGGCTGTGACGCCATCTTTCTGTACAGCAGAGAGGAGTTTGCTGCTTCGTTGATTCACGAAGCCGCATTCCTAATTTTTCATGTTTTATTAAACGTTAGAAAAAGTTGGATATTTCCTGATCAAACCAGTGCTTTTGTTAGGTACAAGGAGATATGATGTGGGCTTGAAAAGGTGATATTTTTTCATGAGCAAAGGGAGTCATTGTGAGTCAGACATCACAACCTTGGTGGTAAAAACAAAAAAAAAAGAGAGAGAGAGAGAGATAAGGAGATATGACACTATCTGCATGGCAAGGAAATATCCAACATATGAACAGAGAAGGAAGAAAATGTTTCTCATGCAGCAGTGAAGGAAAAAAGCTCATCCACTTCTCACCGGGTTTTTTTGCATATCTTATTAAAAACTCACGTTAGTGTAGTTATTAAAAGCTACTGCATGGGGCTCTTCTGTCTACTGATGCAGGGGAAAAAAAGAGAAATCAAAGAGCGTGAAAATGATTCTCGATCATTTTGACTGTGGCAACCCCGCAGCTCTCTTTGGTTACTTCAAACAGGTCCACTTCCTCCTGTCGAAGGTAAAAACTGACTCTCGAGAGTGAAATTAGGCCTGGATTTGTGTTTCTTTTCCTTGAGTGCAGCGGTGAAACGGTTAAAGGTGTTCTTAAGATGTTTGAGTGTGTTTCAGCTGGGGCTGTGGTTTTGTTGTACCAGGTGCACCGCGCGGTTACTGGCTGCTCATTGTTTACTGCTAACTCCCTTCCGTTACTGCACTTATCTCTTTCCGTCATTGTTCTCTTTCTCTCCCTCCATCACTCTCTCTGCCTCTTTCGATTTCTCTTAGACTCCTCTGAAGCCACTTTCTCCTCTTTCTCCATCCTCTTTTCCTCCATCTGATCAGCCCCAATCTGATAAATCAGATGATGTTTCTTTTGTTGTTCACTTCCTGCCCACCCACCTCTTCCCTTTCATCTGTCCTCAGTGTGCATACAGTGTTTCCCACATACACGTCCTGTACTATGTGCAGCATCTACACCGTCACGCACGCCCACGCACTCTCACACACACACACACACACACACACACACACACACACACACACACACACACACACACACACACACACACACACACGCCCACACAGTGCAGGGCATATCACACTTGCTCTAGTTTTCGTTTGGCCCTGAAAACGTTCATGCAGGCCGATTTACCACAACACCTTCTCACACACTCCCTCACACACTTTATGAGCTCCGATATTTCCTGATGAAAACCACTGACATCAACTTTGTTGTCATTAAAGCTTTTTTTTTCACACTTCCGTCTACCTGAGTTCCCCCAAAGCTGTTTCTTCATCATCTCCATCATAGGATGACTGTTGATAGGAAAAATAGACCCTCATCGCGTGTTCATCTGTGTAAGTGTGTGAGCGCTGCCTGTCCTTAAGGCCTCAGGGCTTTTTCTCTGTAGACTAAAGGAAAAAGGTTGCCATGCCCACAAGCATGGGGATGGGTATCTCTGCATGCTCAACAAAACAGGGTAAAACAAAGGTAGGAAATCAATTTGACGCATGAATGAGTTCCTTATGAGGAAACCTGTTGAGGAGGGAATTCCTCCCTTTTTTGGCTTAAGAATGGCATTAACAGATGGACAAAGTGGTAAAACATTTGATCTTAAACTGAAGATCTGTTCACAACATGGTTGTTTTGGTGCCTATTGCATCACATGCTCAAGAAGTACGTATCAAACATCTCGTATCTTTTTGTTGTTGTGAATGACTGGAACAGGCCTTCATCAGGACACAATTGCAATATTGTGCGTTATATATTATTCACAACTCATCCTCGTTTAAGACAAATTAAATCAGGTTGGATCTACAGCTACTTCTGATGAAAGAAAGAAGGAAGAGGGTTGGATGAGATTGAGGGTGCACAAACAGGAAATCAGAGATAGTTTGTGACCACATCTCTGCAGAGATCTGGCTTCATTACAACTCAAATGGGGGTACTGACAGGGAAAAGAGCTCGCACTAAAGCGCCATATATGAGGTCACTGGCAGTCACATGGCAAATTAGCTGGATGGTAACATGGCTGGAGATATTTAAACAAACAGAGCTCAGATCTGTTCGAACTAATTTCCATGTTAACATGTTAACATCCCTACCAGAGGAAGAAATTCCCTGGATGTCCCCGGCAGCTATAAATCTTTCACACGTCCTCACTTTGATCTGTTGGACCAGGATTCTCTGCTTCGTCCAACTTGCAGCAATGTTATCTTCATACATTTATTTTTTAACCTTTTTATATTTTAACATGTACAGCTCACTTAAATGTTCTTACAAACCATGAACGTCCTTCCACGGCAGCAACAATCCCCCCCCCCCAAAAAAAGACAATGCGTCCCTCCACACTCCAAAAGCTATTCAGGAACAACTCAAGGGACACATCAAGGTCTCCAATTTTGCAGCTGACAGACGTATAAGAAGTCATTTTCTGTTTGCACATCCAGCATCTACTCTTAAACAAAATAACATGCAGTCGCTGAAGCTTTCGAGTGGTTTTCTAACAACTTTGAGACATCCATGCTGAGTGGAAGAAAGCAACGTTACCATGAGCTAACAAGCATGCACGTTTATTTTATTAGCAGCTTTTGGTTTTTGTTGCACCGCAGGCCTGAACTCCACCGGAGCGACAAACAGCACGCTTCCGAAAATAATTCCCCGTTTGGCGTTGGGATGATGATGGTGGTTATGAGCGCTCTCTAATGTGCCACTTAAAAAAAAAAAAAATCTGCATTTGCTGTTTATTTTCTGCACCGACACAGTGCAGGACGCTTCGGAGCAAATTGGCTACTTTAAAACGGAGCATGCAACACCGAGATGTCCGATTTTTGTTTTAGTGGAAGGAGTTAAATTTGAGAGACTTATCAGCGTTGCTAGGAAACAAAAGAATAATTTTCTTGTTTCAGCCAAGTCTCATTATCAGAGTATAAATGCAACAGTGTGTTGCGTTTGTTGGTGAGGAGGAATAAAGAAGAAGACACACACTTCCGTCTTTATTATAAGTGCACGTGGGATATTTACCGTGCATGAATGTGTGTCTGTTATAACTGAGTGTGTGCTCAGTCAGTTCAAGTATTAGTGCTGTGGTGGATTGGAGTATGTGTGTGTCATCTGTGTATACAGATACATGAATAGTGAATGAAGATGTTGGCTGCTTCCTTTCCATAAAATCTAATCCTCATATGAGGGAGGATTAGATGTGTGCTCCTGTGTGTGTGTGTGTGTTTTAGATCACAGCCATGTGTGCTGGGCTGCTTCATGCGGCTGTGGAGGCTCCAGCTGGTCTGGGCAGAGCCACGGGCATGGGGTGGAAGAGAAGGAGGAGGAGGAGGAGGAAGATGGGGTTTGAGCTTCTTTCAGTCGACTATTTTTATGAAGACTATTTTAATAAAGTGCATATTAAAATGATGATAAAGGTCAGCCGCAGAGGCTGAGGAGGCTGAGGTCTGGAGGAGGGAGAGTCATTACAGGACGTTATCAGCTGCCAACATCAACATAATATCGAAAGGGTGTTTATTCACAACGAAAAGCTCCGCGTGATGACATTTTACCACCCGAATCTGTTTGTGAGTCACCAGTTCATTAACTAAAAGGGAAGCCTGTTAAATAAGACAGGCTTCCCAGCCACAGACCAATTATGCTGACTATTCCTTTAATTACTGAGAGGTTAATCAGTTAGAAATGACTCCTCATCTGATTGGCTAAGAATGAAAAAAACTGAACTCAGCAGGGTTTCAATTTTCACGCTTTAGCTTTCAAGTGTTAAAAAGCCTTCGTTTGGACATAAATTAAAATAAATGGCTGCAAACTTTAAGCTTTAATATCAATAAGAATCCACTTATTAATCTTAAAAATCTACCAAAGCATCAGCTGTACATCGATAGGGTCAGATCAACCCAGAAGAGACTAACTACACCACAAGTGGATTTAAAATGTATTAGTTAAGATCAGGAATAAAAATGTCTGCACGGCTGCAGTCATTATGTAGTCGGTTAAATGGCAGACATTTATTAGCAACCTGTTTCTTACATGAAAATATCTGCAGTTTTTTTTTTCATATTCAAAAGAATATCTGCTCAAAACACAGAAATCTGACCATGTAAACATGCAACTCAAGCGGGATCATGAATCCATTTCCTTCCAAGAAGCAATGCGGAGCAACAAAACAACTTTTTACCTCTTTAAGAGAAGATGCTGAGAGAGAGATGAGTACAGCTAGATAACAAATAACCATCGATGCAGGAGGAATCTGACTGAACGACACACACAACAATCAAAACACCAGATACAACTTTATAATAACAGGACGGGATGCTTTTCTGATCCCCCAGTGGGAGAGTGGAAGCAAGCTGTAAATTTCCCTACAGGGGAGAGATGAAAGAGGAAGGAGCGTGAGGAAAATCGTCCCGTTTGTTCGTTGTCACACTGACTCTGTTTGCAGACAGCGGAACAGACGAAACACACCGCGGGCAGAACTTCTTTATTACCTTTTCTTTTATTTACCTACACTTTATCTGATTTGATCGGGATTTGCTCGCGTGTCCGTCTTTGTTCCATTGAATATTTCTATTGTAACGCTCGCACAGATCCCGTGACCTACGCATATTTTCTAAGCTTTCTCCTGAACAGTTGTACACGAGGAAAGTCCGATTTCTCTGCTCGATGTATCAGCAGAAATGTAGATTTGTAGATTCGGTAATCAATATCACTTACACCTTTTCAGTTAGGTGACATCAAAATCATCTTTATGGGTGCTTCTGTCCCAGAAAATTGTATTATTGTGATTCACAGAAAAGAAAAGGAGGGAAAAAGAAAGTGATGATGAGTGTTCTGCTATAGAGACAAACATAAAACAAGTCTGGAGAGGTTGAGACCACTATGCGCCTGATTATTGACAGTAATGAAGAGGAAATGAAACAAGGCTTTAACCCCCGATCGTCATGTGATTCTTTAAATAAAAACTTCTCAGTCACACAGAGGAAACCAAGTGTAGAGTATGATCACCTGAACATCACTTGATTAACCACAACAATTATGTAAAACCGTCACCGGTGCTTCACGTCTGTGCAGGTTTTCCTCGTCCTGTTTCAATCCAAGCTTGCAAATGTAAAAACACTCAGAACCAATTTGAACTGCAAAAAGTTTTTCCAACAACAAACCTGCATTTTGGTGGGAAAAAAAAACCTTAGAAAATAGTTGTAGTACAACAGTTCAGGCTGGACAGTGTACTTTGAAACCCCTCAATGATTGAGGACACAGGAGGGAGAGGGAGGGGGGGTCAGCCTTCTAGCAGGTTGTAAGTTTGCCCTACTAACCTACCTGTGTAGATGAGTCTAAATTTACCATTTTAAATCAGGAAAAATTCCACCAATTCTTGGGAACACAGAACCCAAAGGTACAGCAGCACGTTGATGGTTTTAAATGATCCACAAACTACGGTTTCATCATGAACGTGAGCATTTTCATCCCTGCTGATGTTTGTCAGAGACACTTCTGTCACTGATTAACTACAAGCTGAGAACACACATCTGGGAGGTCTGAACAGCTCGCTCTGTCAACAAGGACGCAGGAGAAACTTAGCAGAGTTTCGCTCCGCAGGACAGTGACTCACCTGGGTGCAACATCCTGCTACACACACACACACACACACACACATCTAAGGCAAACAATGGAGCCCATGCATAGAGCTGCCGCATGGAGCTTCAGACTACTTGTCAAAGTTTCTTTGTTTCAGCGTCTCCGTGTTTCTGTGCTGCTGAAACGTGACCACCATGTCTTTATTCAACCCGAGAACGAAGACTAAGGAAAGCGGTGATTAATCACTGCACTTGCACCCCTTCTGATTTATTGTCAATTTCACATTTTCTCAAACACTTAACGGACTTATTCCGAAACAAGACTAAACTTTCATAATGTCACAATATTTGCCCCCTCCCATAAACTGACTTTCACAAATATCTTCCAGTATGAAGACGGAGCCTAAAACAACTCTTAGCAGACTTTAGGGTGGACGGACGCCACAGAGAGCTGGGTGATACCACCTCAAATCGATATCACAATTAATTGAACATGTTACCTTGATTACGATTAATTAGCGATTATCTCAGTATTATTTCATTTTAAGCCCTCATAGCTAAACAAATGTTTTTGTTGCTAATATTTCCATAATAGAAGAGCAGATACTGATTTTAAACCAAGTGAAAGGAAGCTCACACAGCTGAACTACAGATGGTCATTTAATGAATATTTATACATTTATTTAAGAGAAATAATTGAAATAATCGACTTGAGCACAATTGTATCGATTATTGGTTCTGAATGTGGGTTTCGATAAATTGCCCAGCCTTAACGCTGCAGCTCAGTTTGCTTGGATGTAATGAAAACGTCTGGCGGGATGCAGGATGATTAGCTTTAACTGGTTGTGTAAAACTCCAAACTCATCGTCTGTAAGCGACATTGCGTTGGATGTGCGCTGCTAACGGCAGATTTGTTTTACAGCATGAAAGATGGCTGCTAAAGTGAAGCTGAATGGTTAAAATAGTCAATCATCAAAACCATTTTTCTTCTTCTTTTTCTCTTAATTACTCTGCTAGGCTCTGATATTCTGCTTGGAGGCGCTTCGTGTAAACAACCAAGCTGTACAAACATGGCTGAATATGTAGAAAAGAGGAAAAACAGAGTTAATAAGAATCAAACAAACCAACACTTCCTTTGCCAACACCTGTCTTTTACTGCTCTACCATTCCCTCCCCACCGCCCCCCCCCACACCCCCACCGCCCCCCCTTCCCGCTCCACCTTCGCTCTGCACCGGAAAGAAATAAGTGGATGAATAATTACAGGTATAAACACCTCGGGGCCATCCGAAGGGGTTTTTTCCCCCTTCTTCTTCTCCTGATATTCTTTCAAACATTTCCGCCTCTTGAAAGAGTCTTCTGAACAGTTTCTCTTCAGGTGCCTTCACAGCTCACGACTTCAAAGCCGGCAGGCCGATGAGGAGGCTCTTATGGTCATTTGTATTTTAATCTTCCTCCCTCCTCTTCCCCTCCTTCTATACCGCTTCCTTCACTTCTCTGGCTCTTCCTCTTTAAAAATCTATTTATCTGTCTTCATCCACATTTATTTTGATCTTTTGCTCGTATGTCTGGTCGTCATAAAAGCGGGGGGCGGGGAGGGCTTTGGTCTACCTGAACATTTGCAATGGTAGACATCAAAAGCTTCATCAATCCAGAAATAAGTCTAAAATGTAAAAAGCATGTAAATATTTTTCCTTCTTTGGTTTGTTTTCTTGGATAGGTTTTCAGACATCATGATGTTTTGGGGTATTTTTGGGGGGAATTTGAACCTATTTATCAGACAGCACAGAAACCTTTGCTGAAAAAGATAAAATAAAAAAATAAATAAATGAAAAGCTTCATGCAGAGTTGCATCTGCACTTCAGATTTCTAAAAGTAAGGAAATCCCTGAATCCTTACCCTTAAAAATATAAATAAATGCTATTATATCTTTAAAGTATTGTAAAGGATGATGTTGTTGATCATATTTTTAGGTTAAGACCCTTTTTAAAATTTTCTTATGTCTTCTTAATGTTGTTGCTATTAAAAATGATGCAGCTGTGGACTTTTACAATGTTAACACAAAGTTAATTTCTTTCTTTCTTTCTTTCTTCCTTAGCTCTTTCACTGACTGCTCTAGCATATTTTTCACTTAAAATAATGAATTTAATAAAAAACATATAAAAAATAAACCAGCCTGACGCATCTCTACCACTTGGTTTGGGTATTTAATGTTAAAAGTTTCATTAACCTATTACTGTTTCAAGTTTTGACCATTTAACTATTGTTACTGCATTACTAACGGTCATCTCAACCACTTGTTAAAAAAATATTGATTCTAACTTTCCAAAGGGGAGACAAAAGCAAAGAAACTCTTGCTTTTTTCCTGGTGTGAACATTATAGGCTAATCAATAATGATTAATAAAGATGCGCTTTTGCATTATGAGCCATATTCCTTTAAAAAAATCTTCAACTCTTCCTACAATCATCCTTTGGCCCAAACTCCTTTTTCATTTAACAAACTGCATCCTCTTCATTTACTTTATTAGCTTAAATGGAAGATAACGAGGAAGAAATATTTTTGTTAGTATTAATGAAAAGGGGATAAAAAAAAGACAAGATGCGAGCTTTCCAATCAGGCCTCAGCTTCCGCTTTCTTCTAGTGAAAGCTGCTTTTCTTTTAGGCCTCTTAAATCCGAATGCTTGGGGTCCTTATCGTAGCCAGTCAGAGGCAGCGGAGGCCCCAGTGCTGCTCATCCCAGCCCCTGGGTCTTGTGTGAGGAGGTGTGTGTGTGGAGAAGGGGGGGGATTAGGAGGGCCTCAGCCTGTGTTGCTGCCATTGTTTACTGAGGGACTAGAGGATGGCTGAACAACCCCCCTGTCAACACCGCAGTACAATGGGAAACAAGGAAGTGGCAGGAGCCTTGAGACTTGCACACACACATGCCACCCCCTTGATCTTGGAGGATCCACGTTGCATTATTCGGGGAGATACAAGGAAGGGGAGGAAAGGGGGGGGGGGGGGGTTGTCAGCGACAGCAGCCGATTTCAGAATGGACATGAGGAAAAGGAGGAAGAAAAAGTTTCTGTGTTAAAGACATATAAAGAAAAACAAGATGACAGGAAAACAAACACGCTGTCGAGCTGATGTTTCCTTCCTCGCTTTGGAAGATGTAATTTGCTGAAGAGAAAACCATCAAGGGGCATTTTGAGGGCTGAAATACCTAAAAATGTACAAAACAAACGCCTCAGCTGAGCCTTTAAGAATCTCAGAAATGACAACATTTCCCTTTCCCAAACACGTAAACAGCCTCACACCAAGTCTTCCTGTCAATTTTCAACTTTATCTGTGTGAAATGAAGTGTCAAATGAACAGGAAATTCCCCCAAACAAGACGACGACGAGTGCAGACGAGCTCGTAAATTCCCACCGACTGGCTACATACTGTCAAAACAGCAATGTCACCAACGTTTACTGTTATCCCAGAGGACCTGATTAATGCAGAGACGTTTACAATCACTGTCCAGCTGCAGCGAGCGGGAAAGTCTTTCAGAGCAGCGTGTTGTCTTCTGGAGCTCGCTGACGTCTTTGCGTGACCACAGCTTCCACATCAGTTTCACAGGGCCTCTGACAACGAGTAACACTGCAACCAGCCTACTAGCAGATATTAGTGTTCACATCAGGACCTCCGAACTGAGCTGAGCTGACCAATCTCTCAGCTTCTTCCACCTCATATCACACGAACAAACTTTTTATGATACTCCATTTCCATCAAAGCGTGTAAAAGCTGCAAATTTCACACAGAAAACAAAGGGCCGTGTGAGCAGTAAAAATCTCCACAACTATCCACCAGTCGCATCTCATGAAAGAGTCATCGGCCACTTCAGGTGCTGCTTTTGTTGTTATTGTCAGGAGCTTTCTAGAAATCCATCCGTTTTCTGTAAATAAGAGTATCGCACACTGCCTTTTAAAGTAGCACTATGTAGCTTTCTGACCTTAAAAATATCTTTCTGACTTGCTGTGATTTGCACACTGACATCCATCATGTACATTCCTGGAGCTGTCGTTGCCCAGCAGCATCCCGAGGCTGAGAAACTTTTCACAAGTTTTTTTTACCCCAGGATGCTGCATCACTTTCCAGCAGCATTACGCTGTATGGCACCGCGTCCCACGCCGCTGACTGGACATGAACACGCCGGCCGTTTAGAATGTGCACCATGGCTGATTCATCACAGAAACCAAGGGGACAATATCGGTGGAAGAGAGGAAAAGAAAGAAAGAAAGGGACAGAGCAAGAGAGAAGACAAGAGTCAACATCGGATGGCTGGAGAGAGCTCAGAGTACAGGTAGGATGCAAGATGGATGCCTAATTGGATATTCAGGGACACCTTCCTGAGAAGTTTAGCAGCGCGGCTGTAATATAACACCC
>JAOXYM010000016.1:18329791-18344060 GCA_028567055.1 Leptatherina wallacei | reverse complement strand
TGTGTGTGTGTGTGTGTGTGTGTGTGTGTGTGTGTGTGTGTGTGTGTGTGTGTGTGTGTGTGTGTGTGTAAGTGTTTCCACGTTGGTCCATGCAGCAAGGGATCAAGGATTCAGAATCAGTTCCACAGTACGTATGTCCATGTGTGAAAACAAGCTTTTTTAAATGGAAGTGGTAAGGATGTACACAAGTGTGAACACTACACACTGATGCATATGCAGCATGTGCATGTCTGCACACTAATCACACACACATACACCACTTAGATTCAAAGTGTGAGTATAGTAAATAGTGGGGAAAGTTTAATTTTCTGCATTTTAAGTGGAAATGATTACATTCTGTTAGGTCTATGTCCCGTTCATATGTCTGGTGTCTGAAACTAAGTTTAAAACAAGGCTGTGTTTCATATTTTAAAAATGAATGGCTGCTTTTTATCTAATATTTTACAAAGGAGTACTCAAAGGGTGTAATGGAAAACACAATAGCCCATTTAGTAATAGTGTCTGGATTTGAACTAAAAGTGAATGGGAAGTAAAGTTGGCCGTAAGTGTGATAACAAATGAGAAGCCACTGACAGAGTTGTGTCCAATTCAGCCATGATGCTTCACCTAAAATCAAAGACCTTGCATCTGCTGATGTCCTTGATTTCAGCTCCTGTAGATATTGTTAAACCAGGTCCAAAGAGATGCAAGATTTAGGACACATTTACACCACAATAGAGCTTTTTCTGCCTTTATTTCTTTTTAAAGTTTGTTTTTAATACTTTTTAATGCTTTCTCAGCATTATGAAATCCGTACCGCCTCAACATCATACAGTTACAACAACTCAACGCTAGGGGCGATATTCCTCAAAACAATCACTGACCAAGAAGAAAAAAAAAACAGATGGAAGAAGAAAATCTGGTTCATCAGTCGACCAGAACGTTCAAGTAAACAATGGAGCAATAACAAGTTTATGCACTCTTGTGGTTTCTGGTTTTTCTTTGGTTTTAGAAGCTAATGTGGTTTTCACAAGAATCTGTCCAGTATGGGCTGCCGAAGAGGCAGCAAGCTATCCAGCACGTTACCTCACTTGCCTTCACTGGATGGTCCGTTTGGTTTCGCACTCCAAGCAAAAGTCTAATCCACATTCACACTAGTCCGAATGAGCCGTACTACCTCAGGAAGCGGACCAGGGTTTGTTTAAAGTGGACCAAACAGCGCCAGGTTGAATGCGCCCTTAAATGCTCAACCCAAACTCAGGATGAAATGGTCAAAATAAGTCATTCATCATGCCATTAAAAGGTTTATCAAAACAATTGAGAAAAAACAAATCCAGCTGAGAGTGCAATAAAACTGCCTAGATAAACAAATTGGGTTCAAACCAGTGGAGAGAAATGAAGATGGAAAGTTTAAAGATAAAGAACAGATTAAAGGGAACATGCAGAGTAAACAATGGCTGGCTTTCAATAAGCACTTTTCATTTTAAAGTTAAGCTGCATGAAAATGCTGAAATTCACAAACACGAATAGTTCATATGCATTGCGGTTTTCCAATGAAATTGAAATATTTTGTCTAATTCCAAATGATGGAAATGCTAAACATGACTCAGCGCTGACGCACCAAACATGACTTGATCACATCAGCTGTTTCTGCTTCCACAGAATAAACATGGCCAATGCTCACAGACATGACAGAATAAAACAACATGCGCAGTGGAAACAAATTCCTGAACACCTCTTTCTATTTTTCCTCATATATGGCCAATTCAAGAGATTTTGGGTTTTCTTCTATCCGGTTAGCAGCGACTGCATTATGGTGGCTTGCAACGTAACCCACGCTGCCACCTGCTGACCACACTTAAATCTCTGCTCATGCAGCCGTGCATCATCAGTGAACACGATCATTGAGTTCTGACCATTTTGCTGGTCTCACAGCAGAATACAAGAATAAATGTTTGTATTCAGGCAAAGCAGATTTGTTTTAATTCCCAAACCCAAGGAAACAGTGGCTAAAAATGAAAATGTTTTACATTTGTGTTCACTTAGAAAGCACTGGATGGTATCGGTAAAACTTGGACCTCTCGCTTAACATAAATGTGTGTAAAAAAGCTACAAAATCCCTGTAGCTTTGTTATTTCCTTTTGTTAAATGTGAAAAATCCTCCTTTTATGACCAAATTACATCAAGCCTTAAGACTGCGGTCCTTTATAAAGTTTTGTTCATGTCAGCTTGGAGGAAAATATCGAGAAGTGTGTTCCAGTAGAGTACATGAGGTTTTGTAGCATTTTCATGAACTTTAGACAACGATGTGGTGGAGTTAACATGCTTGGTGTGCAGTATTATTTAAGCGATAAAGAGGATAATTCAGCTCAGGCTTACTTAAAGCCAAGAAATGGAAAAAGAAATGCACTTCTTTCAATATGCAGGAAACATATCATGAGATAGAAATGTTTGTATGTCTGTCCCTTTTTTCTCAGAAGCTGACATTTGGAGATGAAAAAGACTTTGTGGGGCTATGATCATGTGAGTTAAAACTTTGGCCAGTCTGCAGAGTGTTTGTGAGAACCAAGAGTCCAGTCAGAGAGGCGATCCTGCCGTTCAGAGCCAAGCCTGGAAGCTGCTACCGTTGTCTATTCTGGTTCGTGTGAGGCTTCAGATGTAAAAGAAAAGAAGAAAGAAGATTCATGCTGTAAATTCAGGTTTGCTTTGCATGAAATAATCCAGTTAAGGTAAAACTTTCCTTTTACAGTGAAAATCCGGGTGTCCGTGTAAACACGTTGTCCCGATGACTCCTCAGCTCTGTTTGATGTAGGTCCAAGCAGCCTTATCCACACTCAAGGTCAAATGTGGGGAGGTTGGTACTGAAGGGGGAAAAAAAGAAACAATCCTGACATTTTGCTTCACTTCAGCAAACCATAGTAACAAAGAAAAAAATCTCAAAATAAAGATTTCTGCTCTCTTGTTTTAGGGTTCCATCATGGCTTTTTCCTTCTTTTACACATTCACACATTACTTTTAAGCACAAACGTCTCTTTTAAGCTAATTTAGCTTCTGAGGATGTGATCGACAGAAACATATTTTATCATTTGGTTTAATGAAACAGTTACAGCACACTTCCCTAAATCTCTGCCTGGAGATGAGACAAAGTAAAAGCTGATTCACAGATAAAAACAAACTCTTTTCCCTTTCTGCTCCGACTTTCTGCTGTTTCTGCTGTTGTCTGGATTTTCCCCTTTGGCGCTGGAGAGAATTTGCTTTTTTCAAATTAATTTTTCTGGGTTGCCTAAAAGAAAAAAAAAGAAGTCTTAGATGCTTTGCAAACAAACTCAATTAAATCCTTTCCAGAAACATGTGGAAAATGTTAATATTTCCCTTATTGGATTTATTATCAGGCAGACAAAAATACATCAAAGAAATAGTTTTATTGCTCATATTTCTTAAACAATAGTTTATTTATCGTAAATGTCTCACCATTATAAAATGTCATTATCAACTGGTTGTTTCGGGGGGAGGGTTGAGGGTCTGCATGTCAAGGTGAAAACAACATGTTTAAATCTGGATGGTAACTTCTTTGCTGAAATCACTTAACAACACCTTAAATTCTTCAACATATCAAACACCACTGAGAGGAAAGATGCAATCTTATATTTCAAGAAAACAGGGACGAGGCACTCCAGCTCTCCGTTTCTTCATTAAACCACACGCACTGAAATTTCCATCTTTGCAAAAATGAGTTCATGTTTTCTGAAAGCTGCTTCAGTCAGAAGATTTACTGCTGGTCAGCTGCTGCTGGCAGAGGGAGCTAGACTGACCTCTTGAGGTTCATGACGGGAATTAATGGCAGAAGGTGTGTGAGCCCTGTCGCATCAATACAACACAGAATAGGAGGCTGAAAACTGAAAAACTGAAAAAACTTATTTGAGCAATTTCTCAATATCAAGAGATTTGATGAATGTTTGAAAATTGGAACATGAAATAGTCATTTTCTTTAAAAAGAAATACGTTTTTTAACGAAAAGTTGCTGAAATGAATCTTGCAGACTAGAAGAAAAAGGACTCATTCTAACGGATTATAATTCATTGTACCAGACTATGAGAAATGATTTTGTTGCATCTGGGTCTAATCACCAAATCTTCACAATACTTTTTAATATATCCTCCCCTCCCTCTGCCCATGAAGGGTGATGTGGCATATGAAACAGAAAACCTCTGGATTTATGGGACATTTCACCAAGGCTGGAAGGCTAATGCATGACATACGTACACATAATTTTCACTCTGACTTCTGTCGAATGAAAAATTATTGACGCCAGAAGAGTTATGACTCTGGGCTGCTGGGAGAGGCGGATGAGTTCGGTTGTGAAAACTTGGCTTCAACGCTGAATGAAGTTTTAAACAGATCATTATTGACTGAGTTGCTTTAACGATCCAAATAATAATAATAAAAAAAAGCCTCTAAAAGCCTTAAAACAGGCCGCCTGGTTTCAGAATTTGCATTAGCGTCAATTACAAAAGTCTGCAAGAGTTTCTTGAACATTAGAGGATTACGAGCTTCACATGACTTAACACTACATGATGAACTGGTTTGTGGAGCAATAAGGGGAAGCTGTCTTCACATTAGTTCCTCAAAGAGAAAGGTTTCACTCACACATAAAATCTAGGCTTTTTAAAATAAGTAATCACCTCTGAGTTAAGCTTAATGTGCTGCTAATCTTTTGAAGCTTTTGGGAAAATATCTAGATCGTACTTTTATCGGCTGTCACGGCACAAGGTGGAGAGGAACAGTTTCTATTTAGCTGTACTGGAAACAAAATGAAAGCTGATTAATTACAGTATAATGTTAAACAAAACAGCACCTCTGGAAAAAATAAGTAACTCTTAAGTGGTTAAAAAAGGCGCCCACAATATAGGACATGTGCTCCTCACTGTTTAGCTGCAGAGCATCTCTCTTTTTTTCCCCCCTTTTTGCAGGGACTGTAAAGTGTTTGCTGATGTCTTCGTGAGAACTGTCAGGAGGCGATTTACATGTCAGGCTAAAGCAAAATGAAATCCCACTGATATGAAATCAGTGAGCCACTGTGCCGGGATGCATATATGAGAAGCAGAGGCCTTAATCTGTTCACTGTGACTCGTTTTCTTCTTTGTGACACTGGGAAGGAGAGGGGGATAGAGGGGGTTAATTACAATAATCCAAAACAAATAAATGTTTGGCAGGCCTTGAAAGGCTGTGGGAAATGGTTGGAGACTGAACCGACTTTTCAGTCCCCAAACCTCAGGCTTTGATGGTTTTTACTTGACTCAGAAACTGAGAACAGAGATTGGATATCCAAGTGGAGCTGAGCTGGTCGCTTCTGCTTCCATCTCCCTCTCAGAGTTACTCTCTTTGTCGTCTTTTTTTGTTTTTGCTTTCTCAGTTTCTTTCTCTCTTTACTACTTCCTCTTGCTTTTTCTCTTACACGTTTAATCATCCTCTTTCAGGTCTTACTTTTACTTTCTCATATTTTCCTCAAAGTTCACAGTTTTATGTTTTATATATTTATTAAATATAATTTCTCTCTTGTTTGCATTTATTAAAGAAGGCTGTGCAATTGTTTCATTGCTTAATTTATTTCCCTCAATTCTAGCTTTTCTGTTTTTGTCTCTATACCTGCATTTTTAAAACATACACAGTATATTTATTTTTCTTTTCATGCTTAAGAATGGCACTACTGATTTATGTACAAATTTATTGTTATTGTGAGTGAAATATCTCACCAACAATTGAAACAATCCAAACCCTGTGTAAATCATAGTATTCAATTAACTACAAGCACTTTTAATATGAGACCAATTACAAGGGTGTTTGATTTCGACATAGTTAGGGACATAAATGTGTCCCACAGAGGTCCCTGGAAGAAATGTGTTGTTTTTTTTTTTGCTCTTTAATTCATAATTTAGAGCAAAAAGAAAATTTAAACAAGCAAAATGTTTATAATCCAAAATATTATATTCAAGGACTGAAATCAAGTATTCTTTTGTCAATACAGAATACAGGAATTTCAGTAAAATATTTTAGTTGATGACAACTTTTGTAATATTTTTTTTCCCAACAGTATTGTCCAGACAAGAAGGCAGGTTGACTTTGTTATTCATCTACTACATTGCAATCATCAACATCCCAAAAATGTTCTTCTTGTCATAAAATACATGAAATCCACTTAAATTAATCAACTTGATGAAACCTTGATGGAAGCATTTAAGTCATAGTGCCTTTTGAAGTCTGTACAATATTATATGAACATCAACCTGCTCCATTGGGATTTTGAAAAATCAATTAATTAATTATAATTAATAATGTTGTCCAAGTCACACTCCGAGTGCTAAAGCTAATCCTTCCTCCCCAGCTGCTTCTCCTCCTCCCTGCAACTCACCTGACCAAATGCTGAGGAAACAGGTTCTTAGCTTAGTGACTGTTAGTGACTCAGCAGTTCAAAAGATAATTTCTTTGTGACTCACTCAAAATGAACCCCTGATGAACCCTTTCTTATCTTTGCTATCCTGACTGAAGACACAACCAACGATTGCACTGCAAACACTTTCAATAGAGGGAGCAACAATGGGGTATTTGGACATGTCGCCACCATCCCGATCCATTGCTACGCCAATTACCAGCAAAACCCACAACAATGTCAATGTGCTAAAATAAATTTCATGTCATGATTTGGCAATATTTGATGTGGCCTTTGATTATTTATCAACAGTACATTTTCTCAGCAACAAAGAATTAATACTAAATGAAAACAAGACTTTTGCCCTCAAGTTTTATTTCTAGTTTTCTTACATCACAACATAGGGACACAATTATCCATAAATATAACAAAAACTCATGTTGACTATTTTTAAAGTGCATTTCAAATCGTTGATGGCCATCCAAGGATGACACCTGCTCTACCTCCAATGAGAAGTTTTCAGCTAATGACTTGGAGGAAGAGAAGACTTGTTAAAGAGAATTTGGCCCAAAAGACACAAAGATGGGTTTGGTTACAATGATCAGAGCTGTGATCGTTGGTGTACAGACAACGTCCATCAAGGTCCCAGCGATCCAAAGTGCTTGAACGAAAAGCAACTGGGCTTGATGACTAATGGTGTTTCAGGCTGATAAACTGTTGTTGGGACATTTACACTTTCTCTTTGAAGGTCAACCCAAAGAAGCCCCAGGGTGTCCTAACAAGCTGAAAACTCCCATATCATCACCTTGTGATGCAGCTACTGACAATGACTTGATTACCCTCTTGTGTATATATACCGGGACAAGGAAAGTGGCCCATTCAAAGAATGAACTCTAAGCAAGTCCCCACAAGTTACTGATAACTGAGGACGCCCTTTCGACTGGGAAGTGAAATGTCTTCAAGAATAATTTCCCAACATGACCACACGCTGTCCTTGGAATCACGGTGCCCTCAGGCCATGACTTTGTGGCATCTATCAGATAAACAAACAACTCTAAATCTGTTATTTCATATGCTGTCAGAGTCTTAAAGAAGCACTACTGAACTGGCAGATTCTCTCTGTGATGCGCCCCCTAATGACGGCTAATTCAGCATCCATCTTGCATCCTACCTGTACTCTGAGCTTTCTCAAGCAAGTAAAAGTCAGTTCAGTGTTGACCCTTGTCTCATCTCTTGCTCTGTCCTTTTCTCTCTTTCTTTTGTCCTCTTCCTCTAACGATGTCCTCTTGTGTTTTTTTGATGAATCATCCACGAGACACAATGGCCAGAGTGTTGATATCCAGTTTCTGGTGTGTGACGCTGCGTAAAGCAAAACTCAGCTGTAACATGATTCTCCAGGCTGGAACACGAAGTTGCAAAGTGAAGTTTCTCAGCCTCTGAATGTTGCGTGGCAACGGCGGCTCCAGGACTGTACATAATAAACATCCCAGTGACATCAAAATAAGTCAGAAACACTTTTTTTTAAGGTCAGAAATGTACATAATGCTACTTTAAATGTTCATCGTCATAACTTGGATTGAATGTATTATTCTATTGAATGTTTCTGACACATTTCTGTCGAATTAGTTTGATAATGCAGTGTATGAACTTGGTGAACTACTTAAATTGAATTGGAATCAATAAAATAGTGTGAACTAAACTGAAGAATCAACAGTCCCATCATTTTATGAGTAAAAATTAAAAGGAGGATCTGTATTGGGTTGATGATGATGATGTCTTTTTTTGCCCATGAGATGCAGCTTACTTTCTATCCAAGCATCAAGGACTACAGAGGCATTAAGGTGAAGAACACTGTACCATCTGCTGAGCACGGTGGTGGCACCATCAAGGTATGGGAACATTGTGTTGCTAGTTGTGTTGTTTCAAAAAGTGGATGGAATAATGATGAAGGAAACATACCTCAAACCATCATCTTCCCAGTTTAAACTTCAGCACAGCTGTATGTTGCAACTGGACACTGATTCCAAACACACATCAAAGTTGCATGCTGAATGCACAAAGTAGGAAACAATAGACTTTTGGAATGGCCTTCCCAAAGTCTCAACCCCTCAAAAACATGCAGACTTAGCTTATAAGTCAAGCCCAGGCAGGAAATCAACTATTTAAATCAAATTTTTTAAAAATTCTGCCAAGAATTGTCTTCACATGAAAAATATTTTTGACTCAGCAACTACTTGAAACTCATCTTTTAGAGCTCTGAGAGCAGCCAGCTTGGCCGTCAACTCCTTATCCTGTTATAGCTGTGAGAAACTTTTGTGAAACAAAAAAGGACCATATTGTTCGTTTGTGATGACACTTTCATTGTCAAGCCTCTGTTTGATATTTTCAACACACAGTGTCTTCATCCATTCACACAGTAACTGTAAACAATCACATCAACTCAGCTTATGTTCATTCACAACCAGCAAACCCTGTAATGAAACAGATAACGGCCAACCCAAAAGCTATAGTTGGGAAATACTTTTACTCCAACATACAATAAGTGTGTGAGAAATACATGTGAATGGGACTCTTCCCACAGTATATCACCCAATAGTTGTGGACTGGGCTTGGGAACAAACATTATTCTCCCAGGCCTTGTTGTTTCACAGTGTGCTTGTTGAACATGTTCTGGGGCCACGATGATGATTTATAGTGATGGCACACTGGAAGCACTGCACAGCCTAATTTGTTCTGGTTTTCCTGACTGGGAAGATTATAGGGCCTTATTACCATGGCGACAAATGTGTCACCGCACATCGGCTCTGTCTGTTGGTCGTCATAAACACACAGGAAAACAATCAGAGACCTCTTTGATAGAAAACGTCTGGTGAGATTTAGATAATAAGGGGCTAATGTGAATATTGTGGTGATGTAGCTGTTGAAGAATTTAACATATTGTGTCAAACGAGCTTTTATTTGAGAGAGGTGGTTAAGCTGCTTTTTTCTCTTTCTTCTTTCTTTTTGTGAATGACCGGATTCATTTATCTGAGAAGACTAACTGAGGTTTGAGGTTGCATCATCAAAGATAAAGTCGGTTGGATCAAGAAAAAGCAGGGCTGGTATTTTCTCATTCACTGAGCTGAAAGATAATAATGTGCTGCATCTCAGCTAACAAAGCCTGACTGAATAGAGACATGACTCTGACTCTGAATTATATTTGTCAAAACAAGTAATACATGACATTTTTCTGTGAAATATGAAGCTGTCTAAAAAGATAAATACAGTAATTGTCTTTCTTGCTGTGGGAAGACTTCAGAGATAGCAGGAAGATTTAAACAATTTTGTTTGCATTCTTTTTAGAATTGAATTTGCTCTCTTTCTCTAAGTTTAAAAACTTTAACTTTAAAACTCTTTGAACCACACGCTGTATAGATTATTTAATTGAATTTAAATTAGCCTTAAAGAGGATTGTTTTTGGATGTAGCTGGGACATTAGTGAGTACAGATAAATAGGATGGACAAGTTTAGACAGGCCCCAAACCCCATATAGTGGCCCACTTCCTGCTTAGATGTTGAGCTCCGTGGTTATACAGTACTCAGGATGCACACATGGATATATGCAGGTGATGCTGCATCTAAAGAAACTCTTCAAAAGGGTCCATAGAAAGTTAAGTAATACGCTATGGTCTAGTTGGTCTTTTCGGGCGCAGTATATGGTGCTTGATGTGGTGGTAGGGGATCAATGGCTTCCCCCCCTAGCAGTTCTGGTTTATTGTCTGGTGGTGGTAGACTGGATCCTTGTGTCTGACCACAATGACTTGCATGGTTAGCTCCACATTGGGAGATTTCTGCTGCTGAAATTGGGGCTGGGGTCTTTCTCAGCCTGATCTGTGTCCTTCCTGTTTACAAACAGTCAAAAATACTTCCCTTTCTTTTCATTCTTATACTTTTCTATACAAGGTAAGACTGCTTAAAGAGATACTGTGTAACTTTTGGCTACTAGGGGTCCTGAACCTGTAAATTCTGCCAAAATTAGACTTTTGACCCAAATATTAGACTATTGTGAGTATTAATTGATGATTTCTGGGGTCAGTACAGTATTTGACACTTGTTGACGGGGAGGCTGCCCTCTTCAGAAACCAGACATTGTAACTTTGCATGAGCAGGTTCGTCTCTCGTGGGATCATGTGACCTGGAGCGCATTGCTCTACAGCACAGGTGTCAAAGCCTGGTCCTCGAGGGCCGCTGTCCTGCAGGATTTCAATGTTTCCTTCTTCAACACACCTGACTCAAATTAAAAGGATACAACAGCTTATGAAGCTCTGCACAATTAAATGCAACCCATATGAGCAATCTGTAAAGTAACAGACACTGAGACGAAAATACGATTGATATGAGCATTTTCACATCCGAGCAGAAGTCATTTTGAGGTATTTGTTTAAGAAGCTACACACTCCACTTAAGGATCTATTTAATGTATTACTTTGAAACCCAACAAATCCTGGAAACGTGAGTTCAAGATAAACTTTTTGTCACTTCTGTGTTCAGTGATAAGACAAAGACACTTTACCAAAGCACCATTATGCAATAACATCATTTTTGTTTGACTTAGAAATCAAAACTACTTGATTAAGGTTTAAAAAAACCATAAATGTTCCAGTTGAAATATAAATTTATGAGTTTAACAATACCACTGTTACTCTGATGGATGACATTTTTCTGGTAAATTTTGGGTATGAAAACCCACATGTTTGATTAAACCAAGGTCCCAGTATTGTGGATACAAGTTATGCCTTCCTAACAAACCAAACCAAGTGAAAAAAGATTGATGAAAAATAGACAGCTGGAGTGAAGCAAACCACTCTGAGGAATCAGAAGGGTGTGACTCCATCTTTTAAAACCTTCCAAACCATTTTACCACATCTATAATTAGCAAAAGCACATCAAATCTTTGTTTGTTTATTTCAAATTCAGGTTTGCAGTGATATATCGTGGGGAACAACATGCCCACCCCATGATCCCACTGCCTATGGTAACAAAACAATTGTTTGCTACCAGTCTTCACATCCACACCCGATGATGACCTCACCACCGTCTGGTGGCCACAAACAATGTAGAACAGAGACACACAGTTGCATTTATAATACAACTGTGATATGGAAACTGTTGACACTCATGTTATTAAAGTACACAACAATCTACCCAGTCTGCACAAAAGTGTACACATCAGGATGCCAGAGTGAGATTTCATCAGCAAAACTTCTGTCCCATTAAAACGGCTGAGAAATCTTTCAAGCTGATCTTTGAAATCTCAAGTATAATTTTGTACCACAGAATCAATCAATCAATCTGTTGTTCTCCACACAAACTGATCACACAGACTGATCATCACTAAAATATATATCGTAAGAATATTGATGGAGGACTTTCTGTTATGCAGCAGGCAGAAAGCATGTGTTATGTATGTGTGGGTTGTTGAATGGTGGGTGACTGATGGCTTTTACATGTGGTTGTCTGTACGTTAGACGCTAGACATGAACCTGGCATTTAGACCTAACCGTCAGCATCTCAACAAACATTTTATTTACGCTCAGACAACAGTTCTGTCTGATTTCTTCACAACTTTTTAACTTAAAAGAGCTTTTCACATCTACAGCAGAGGCTTTGTGGAGACGCTGAGGCGTGCTTCTTGAGGATGGATTGAATTTCACAACCACTGAAAGATCTCAGAGCTGATCAGACACCTATATGGAAAATTATCTGCAACTCTCTGATGTAGTAAACTCGGGTATCTGTGCTCTGTGAATGGAATTAACTTTCAGGTTCAGTGAGTTTTCAAATGTCTAAAAGTACAGAAGAGATCCCACGAAATGCAATGCTAAAGCATCGAAGGTCATTGGTATAAACCTTTCTGAGGACACCTTAAATGTTTAACATTGAGCTTAAATTTGTGTATTTTATCCTTTTTTAAAATGATCAACAAAGCTCAGCCACAGCTGCACAAAGCAAATTATTCATAAGATCCAAACATATGGATTCATTTTTAGAAAAACTCTAAGATTAGCAATGATACAATAACATAAAAGAACTGATCAATTAAAATGGATCTCTTACACAAACACAGGATTAGTAGGGAACATTAAGAACTGGTTGCATAATAGGTACCAAGAGTCCACAAAGGGATTTGAAAGCAATAAGAGAACATTAAAATCTAAAACTAATGGGCAACCAATGATGCATCTGCTTCTGCTTTTGCATTTGTAGTTCATCCAGGATTTTGCAGAGCAGAAAATGTGCATTACAGTAGTCAGGTCTGGTGGTGATAAAAAGCATTCGTCTGCATTTTCAGTATCTGGCTGAACTCCTGAGAAGATAAAAGCCAATTTAGTTGTTTTTTTATGTAGGGAAATTCAAGTCAGGATCAAAAAGCACACCAGGGTTACTAACTCGGGGCTTAATGTTCAGTGCCAGGGATTTTCAGCTGGTCTCTATGTGAGCTTTCGCTCCGGTATAAACCAAAAGTCTTAATGTTGGAGTGAAAGTGTCAAAAAGCAAATATCATTGAGTCCATCAGACTAGTGGGAAATTTTGTAAATCTCACAGAATTCAAAGGACAAATGAAGCTGACTTATCGAATATTAATAAATTGATAGAGTTCTTTCACGTCGACACCCTGATCTCAGCAGCTTGAAGTCAAACACTTCTTTGTTATGTGTGAAAGTAATTATTGCATCTTTGAATTTACACAGGCAAGAGTCTTAGAGTTTCTCACTGATGATAAAAACAACACATTTTGATATGATTTGAGAGTTTATTTGAACATAAAGGCAAAAAACAAGGAAATGAAACCAAAAATAGAAATAAAACAAAATGTCCTCATTCAAAAGGACTGTAAAGAAGCCAATACCCACTTAATCCCAATCTTTCTCCATACCCAAATGAATTATAACATTCATTCATCGTTATATGCTAGGCGCTACCATATATCACATCATATTATAATGAAATACTCATCATACTGTATCACCTTAAACATAAAGCCAATAAAACCCCTCCTTTGAGAAGATCTGATCAATAAGTTAAACAGGGCATCGCTGAAACTTGCCCCATTGGATTAGTTCAATCAATCCAGTTCAAAATCCTGATTTGATTTCTGTCCCAACACCTGCTGGTGGTGCCACGGTCCAGGTGCAAACAGAGGGGCCGAAACTCTGGAACTCTGCCCCTGGAGTTCCGCTCCTTCGTGGACCTGCCCCTGTTTAAGGCCAGGCTGAAGACATCTATTCAGATCAGCCTTCGACACTTGAGAGTGGCATTACCTGCTAGATTAACTGTTTCTATATAATTTCTCCGTGATTCACACGTGTATCTTAATTCTAGTTTTTATCTCTGTTCAGCACTTTGATCGACTGTGGTTGTTGCAAAGCGCTCTAATCAAAAAATTTGATTTTGATTAATCCTTTTTTTTGTATTACTCTTTCTTTCTGAACGTTTAACTTTAAATGAGTGGACTTTTCCCCCTGATTTCTACAAACAAATGTCTGAACATCTAATCAATGAATAAAGGTTTAAAGTTCTTAATAGTCTCTATTGACATCTCGGTCAAAAGGCTTTTACAAAAGGGACTGAATATTTTTAGCATTTCTTTATTTGGAAACTTCTGTAAAAAAACAAACAAACACAAAAATATTAATAGAGTTTTCTATAAATTAAGCTATGGATGATTTGTGTATAAATCCTTCTTTAGCTTCAGAATATTGATGGAATAAATCTAAAAAAAACCTGGTGTGTGTGTGTGTGTGTGTGTGTGTGTGTGTATATGTGTGTGTGTGTGTGTGTGTGTGTGTGTGTGTGTGTGTGTGTGTGTGTGTGTGTGTGTGT
>JAOXYM010000016.1:18309872-18321405 GCA_028567055.1 Leptatherina wallacei | reverse complement strand
TTATTATTATTATTATTATTATTATTATTATTATTATTATTATTATTATTATTATTATTATCATCATCATTATTATTCTTATTTATTTATTTGTTTTTTTATTTATTCTTATTTATTTTTTTCAAGGTATTTGGCATAGAGAATCTTGATCATCAAAAGAGTATGAGCTGCTTTGGATTATGAATAGGATTTTTCAGGGTCACAAAGTATGGTGTGCAAATTATACAACATGGTCCTTTTAAATAAAGTAGAATTACTTTTTTGGAGCTTGACAAAATTTTGTGAAAAAGCTAAATCAAAGCACAGCTACGTAAAATCTATGCGTCTTTTATTATACAGTCATTGCTTTTCTCCCTACCGATGCTACTCAGGCTGGGCTGTACTGCCGCACCATTGTGCCGCACTCTTCAGTGAACCATCTCACTTTTTAACTGAATATTACATCTTTGATGATGACAAGCTGCTGCGGCGGCTTGCGTGACGCATAGCGTAGGTGACGCGGCTCCACCTCCCTCCTTTCTCCTCCCTTTGTGCAGTTGACAGGCTCTTTCTCGGCTAGGACTGGAACACATTGAGGTACGTTTTCTATCTTTTACTGAAATACCAAACAACTACTGTTGTGTTTTATTCGCAGCTTTTTCTCGGTCACTAGTGGGTTGATTCTTACCCCGGAGTCTAGAACTGTCTCTCTCCCCTTCCGTTTAACCGGAGTGGGTTACGAATTGACGTGCAGCAGAGATGCTAGGCCTGCTGCTTTCATAAGCCATCTGCTGCTAGCTTGATGGCTAATATCTTGCGGTGCGGTCATTTGAATTGAAAAAGAGTTTGCTGTTGGGCAGGCTGCTTGTTGTCCAGAAGTTTAGCCTCTTCTTAATGTGTCAAGCTTTACCCTCTTGATGACACATTATGGGCACCTGCTTGACAAGCTGCCACAGTATTGTTTACCAGAGAAATTCTTGCCCGCTGACCACCTTGATGGGGAGCTAATGCTAGTTTGTTAGCAGGCGAGGGCAGGAAGATGCTAACTTTATAACCTCTTTGTCCGAGTTTATTGACCAGTGCTGTGGTCTCCACGTGGGCATTACATGTCCCAGAACAATTTTGTTTTTGTCCCTGCTGTTTCCCCCCCTAAAGAAGATTATAAATTAAAGGTAATTGAAGTCTTGGCAGGGAGGAAGATGCAAAGTGATTTTCAGTAATGGTTTCTTCATGCTATTGTGCGATGGATGGATGGCTTTTAAAGTTATTTGGTTGATGGAAATATTTAACCCTCTAAAACACAATGGTAATTTAGTTTACTATGAGATGCTTACGTTTTCTGATGTTATAATAAATGCAGACCCCACCTAGTCCCACGTCCTCTACGTCCTCTGGCATTCCTGACTGTAGCCATGTGTGTAGCCATAAAACCTCCCAGACACAGTGGGTCTACCAGCACACAGTGTGTGGGTAAGCATTGCTGGGGTTATCAGTGTATTAAAAGAAAAGAAAAAAAGGCATTTGTTTGGGAATGCATTAAATGTAGGTATACTACATCAGTCCTTGTAATGGTTAAATGTTTCACCTTAAGTACAGCAAGGTGACCTGAATAATTGGGCAGCGAGATCTGGACTTGATCTCAAAAACTTGGTTCAAAGCCATTTGATACTCTTACTGGGGGGGGGGGGGGGTCTAAAATGTAAGAACCTATGGGGCACATGTTATACTCAAACAAAGAGGCAGATGTTGCAATGTACTAGATGTAACTAGTCACGTCCACTGCTTCAAGAGTCTCAAGTTGAAGTACACAAGTATAAGCAACAAAACAGCGTTCTTCTTTATTAAGAAGAGATTTCATAATTACTGGTTTCAAATAATTTTAAAGTCTATTCAACCTTTACAAATACTAATTCGTAATTAAAGCTGAAATGTATCTGAAGTACAAATGTGTGTAAGTATGTTTATTTGGGTAAATGTTAGTTTACCTCCATTAGACCTATTAAACTGTTATAATGTATAACTGAAGATTTTTTTATGTCAAATTGCACATTGATTATAAAGATCTTTTCTCATAAGTTTTCAACTGACACGTCATTTTGATAAAGTTTTGTACAATAGACTAAATTAATGTTATTGAATACAGATGTAGTTTTTGTCTACCGATATGTGAGGCATTGCAGTGCCATAGAACGTAGTTTTTAGGATTCAAGACGAGAAATTGTGTGCTCAAGGTTAATATTCATCCATGAAACTGTTCAAACTCATGTCCTATCTACTATCAATATTAACATGTATGTTATCAATACCTCTGTGCAACTACTGCCTCTTGTTAACTGTTGTGCTGTTTAAATGGCTCCTACATCTGCTCTAATGATGAAATATCTTGCACAACTGAGTATTCATGAAACAGAAGGACAAAGAGTTGCTCACATACATGAGGCTGAGTGTTGGCAAAGAGTCTACTTTGTGTTTCAATCTGTGGCCATTATTGTCTGGGCTGAACTTGGCCACCTCCACTTCGAAATATCAGTTGGGATTGAGAAAAATGACGACTTTGTCATTGTTTCCTCTGATCTATGAAGTCATTTGAAACATTAGGCAAAGTAGCCTTAACCTAAAGTATTTATAATGTATTAGAAGAAAAAGAGATGGTAATAATTTGAAATTCAAATGCTGGTATTGAACTGCAAAATGAGAGGATTTTATGTCAGCGTGAGAGTCACTGAGTTCTTCTGTGGAGCTTATACTTCATCACATTTGTCCCTTTCCTATCAGTGACCTCCAGCTGGCCCTGCCTTCCCTCTTTGCAGCGCTGTGCCCAGGCTGTACTGCTGCTCCACCTCTGTTCAGTTCATTCAAAGTCTAGCTTTCCTAAAGCTATAATACATTAAACATCTTTTTTTTTTTGTTTCTTTTCAGATAATGGCTGTACCTCCCACCTATGTTGACCTTGGAAAGTCTGCCAAGGACATTTTTACAAAGGGATATGGTAAGCTTTGATTCCCAATGAAATTACTATGACATGTAGCCCACAGTCACGTTATCATGACGGAGGTTCTTAGAGGACAAATATGTTTAGAAATAATCAATTTTTGGTCATTACAAAGCTGTACTCTATGGTTTATTACTTCTGTATTACAGAAGGAGAAGCCTCTAGTGTTTATGCTGATCTATATAAAGATCACCCAAAGTTTTTTAAATTTTTTTATTGTATATTAACTTGCTTTAAAGTGTCTGTTTCTTCATTTTTACTCACTCACTCTTAAACTTTCTGTCATTTGAAGAAATATTTGAAGCGCACATCACAGTGCTGAAAGAAAACACCCGATTCTAACCAACCACTAGCTGAATATATGCCGAGGTGTATTACAACTTCTTCAGTAGGAATGTCCTTGGGCTGTGTTTGTGTATACACACAGCTGCTCCCTGGTGGTTAAAGACTAATGTCCTGTTGGTACCTGGGGAATTTATAGGCACCGTAGCGGCTGAATCCCAACTCACTGAACAGTGACTTCAGTTTGTTACTATGGATTTAAATTCAGGCTTAAAGGGATTTTTTAAATCTGGGCTTATTTTCTCTTCGATTTGTGTAATTGCCACAAAAACCAATGCAATCTGACCCATACTGAAATCATTGCAAATCACATGTAGCAGTGATGTCTTGGTCATTTAAAAACTGCAGTAGTGAAAGATCAAGAAAAGTGATGTCTCAACCTTTTCTTGATGTTTCATGGCCATTTGTGCACAGATTTCTGAATTTATATTTATTTCTGAACCAAACACATCAATCCCAGTGATTTTAGGTTTTTAAAGCAGTGGTTATTCAGAGTTAATCTTTGTTTTGTTTTTTTTAAGTGGAAACAGTCCAGCCGCATCCCTTAAATATAGATGCTGTCATGAAACTGCAGGATTCAAATCTCAGAGGATGGCTGTGTGCGGGTGGAGCAGAGAAGTGCAGCTGTGTTTATGTCCTTCACTGATATTAAGTGCAGTTCATATAGAAGAAATAGAAAGTAGTTTGTTTCTTACAGGGGTTAATTTTGGTGGGCTGTCATGAGTTAAAGTCATATACTTGTGTTGGACTCAAACAAGCGTTTGTCTCCCTCGTTGGTTTTCTCTGATGTTAGGGTTGCTCTTCTGTCTCAACCAGATATGTTCTCGGGTACCAATATTTGGCAAAAAGTGATCTAGGGTGAATCAGTGCACGGTCAAACTAGAGCTCCTTCCCAGGGTAGATCCATATACTATCACTCACATGTTCATGTCAGTGTTTGCACAACAGCTCACAAGATTTCAGATTTCATTGAGCGAGTCTTCAATAGTCTTGATTTCAAGCTACGTCACAAGTAGCTGGGTGACTATAAACCAACTGAAACCTGAGCTGGAAAACTATTTTTTTATTTCTCTGCTTTCGAAGCAACTAGAACCATGAAATAAAAACCACATGAGAGGATAAACCTGCTTTTATTGTATATCACCAACTATACCTGGATGGTTATCACAGGTTATTTAAAAATTATGTTAGTTTGTGTCTTAACAAATGTTGATGTGATACGGAGGTAAAAAAAGCGCATGTTCCATCAGGTCATGGTGGCTTGATGGACGGCTGAAATGTAGAGCAAACCCACAAATGGGGTCAGTGTTTTTAAACCAGCCTTGCTATTACTCCTGACAGCACCAGTGTTTGATCTCCGGCTCTATTAGATCAATGCACTCTGCAGACTGATAAATTGGTGTTTCACAGATATGAATAAATGATGTCACTCAATAAGTTTTGACAATTTAAATGTGCTCTTTGAATATGTTTAGCACTCAGTTAGGTTAGCCCTTTCAGTACTTATCATTGAAGTGGTGACTTTGTAAATAAGGTTTTAGAAGCCTGTATCGCTTCAGTTACAGTGTTTCCATGGTTACGATTGCTTTGCCATTTATTCATTATTTCTACGCCGTCTGTTTCAGGCTTCGGGCTCATCAAGCTGGACTTGAAGACAAAGTCTGAGAATGGACTGGTAAGTCGTCCCCAGTCATTATCAGATTATCAGAGCTGCCAGTTCAGATTTGAGGAGTCCGATCGTAGCTTAAGAAGCTCCCGGCTGAAAGTAAAGTGACTTGTATCTGATCTCCTAAAGGCAATAAGGATTCCTCGGCTTCTGGTGAAATAAAGGAAAATTCTGTGCCATAAACAGTTTAATGTATGATATGTTTAGAAAGCAGTGGGGTTTAATTCATTTTGCTAATCACCCCCAGGATTTTGGATTAAGTGCGTCTATGTATCAAGACAGATTTAGTCAGCCAAATGCTTCCAAAACCTCATGTTAGTGATAATACCTCTAGCAGTCTGTTTCTACTTTGTTCCAAACTATTTAAAAGATATATTAAACATATTTTAGTGAAATACATTAACATGAGAATGTTTTATTCTATATAAAAGTACCTGGCTAGTAGTCGGTTCTTTATAACTTTGACTGATTTCCTTCATGTGTAGGAATTCACCAGCACTGGCTCTGCCAACACGGAGACCAGCAAGGTCGCTGGGTCATTGGAAACTAAATATAAGTGGGCGGAGCATGGACTGACCTTCACAGAGAAGTGGAACACAGACAACACCCTGGGGACTGAGATTACCCTCGAGGACCAGGTGAAGTGGGTGTGAAGAATAAAACAGAATATGTGCTTTAAAACAATAATTGAGATTTTTAAATAAAGGCATTGAGTTGAGGTTCAGTTTCATGAAGAATTTTAGAAATGTATTTGAAAAATATGTCTGAAGGGGTTTAAGATCATTTGTAAGGAAATTTAATGGATAAAAATGTTGTCAAACAATAATAATATTTATTTTTCAATGTCATTTCCTGTTGTTTCCACAGCTGGCTAAGGGCCTGAAGCTTACATTTGATTCCTCCTTCTCTCCAAATACTGGGTAAGGACAGCTGGGGTGGACTCTTGAAAAGTCAGAAACTTTGCCACAATCTTTTTTAACGGTTTCAGAATGTGACTGCAGCTCTTGTTAATAAACCACATTCCTCCTGGTGTTAGGGCCACAGGCGTGTGACATTTCTTGCTGCGGGATGACATTAACGACCTGTTTTTTCTCCCCCTGCCAGCAAGAAAGGTGGAAAGATCAAGACTGGCTACAAGTGTGAACACGTCAACCTTGGCTGTGACGTTCACTACGACATCAACGGTACAACCATCCATGGCTTAGCCGTGGTGGGCTACGAGGGCTGGCTCGCCGGCTACCAGACGACCTTCGAGGCCGGCAGGAACAAGATCACTCAGAGCAACTTTGCAGTTGGATACAAGACTGATGAGTTCCAGCTCCACACGAATGTGTAAGATGACATTTAGTTAGTATATCGCTGGCTTCCTTTCTAAACAACAGAGGCTGTTTAGGGCATTTTTTTGGAAACTCTGTTTTTGTATAGAAAGGAAGATCAGAACAGGGAAAAATTGTGCACCCGTTCTTGTTTCCTGTTTATGCTTCCAATTGGAAATTTGTGCTTCTATATTAACACTTGATGAAACTCAAAGTTTCCTTGCTCATCTCTGACTAACTTTGTTGTTGTTTGTTTGGCTTTCTTCCATTTACCCGAGTGCTATATAGTTATTTATATACCCAGGTGATGGGATTTACTGTGTATGTGAGATGGGGTGGCTGGCAAGCCGAGGCAGTATCAGACAGTGAGCGTGACAGACAGAAAAGGCACAGTGTTAGTCTTGTCCCCGCTGTTTCCCCCGGCAAAGCCTGTCTGTTCCGATCTGCAGCCCAAGTGGTTACGTGAGGTCAGACAAAGGTTAATGTTGGCTTTACATCAGTGACAGTGAACCTCGGTTAGGTGCACTGTCACAGATGTGAGATTAACAGACATGCAAGATTCCAGCAGATTCCAAGTATTCCTTGTTTCCTCAGAAATGATGGCACTGAGTTTGGTGGTTCCATCTACCAGAAGGTGAATGACCAGCTGGAGACAGCAGTGAACTTGGCCTGGACTGCTGGCAACAGCAACACCCGCTTTGGCATCGCTGCCAAGTATCAAATCGACCCTGATGCATCTTTCTCTGTAAGTATATTTTGAGATAGTAGCAGTAGTGGTCGAATAATGACCATGGAAAAAACTGACTTTTAAAATGCATGTCAACATGTCAGTCTGTCTGAATTTGTATGAAAGATTTCAAAGTTAGACTAACACAGCCAGATAATGATGTTGAGGCCTAAGATACCCCTTCATGTCACTCGGCTAGACTCAAACTGACGTAGGTGCTCTGAGTATGCGTCGCTGTTCCCATCGTAGGCGTTAACCCAGAAATAATTGAAGCTAGAGAGCATCTTTTTGTAAAAACAGTGAAGCACTTAGAGGTGGTAAGCTATCTGGCTTAAACATGGCGCGTTCATACACCTGGAGGGGAAGTGTCTTGGCCAAGGCCACAAGGACAGATTGATTGGCAGAATTCGAACCACCAACCTTCTGGTAACTGGACAAACTGCTCGCCACCTGAGCCACTGCTGCCCCAGTCCAGTGCACTGACTGACATACTCCAGGCTTCAACTGGATTTCCCTAAACAAGTACCGTGGTCCAATTAAATAACCAAGTTGAACTTTAACCGTAACTCTGCTCAACTTGTAAACGGACTGAAGTGAACTTCCTTCCTCCGATAGGTTGTATCCACTGCTGATTCATAACAACTTCATAGTGACATTTTTAGATTACAAAACTCTCCTCGGTCAGTGTTTAGGATGTACACAGACCCAGATTTGTCTGGGTCACAGTCTTTGCTGAATGCTCTGAGCAACATGGCAAGATGGCTGTATGTTTGTCCATATAAGTATATTATGTCTGTGTATGTAAATTGGATTAAGAGTAACTCATTAAAGCCACAATAGCAAATGGAAGTCTGTCTGTTACAGAAAGGCTTCGGCTAATTCAGTCCTGTCTGTCACATTACCTCTTAAATCTCACTTGCAGCTGAGCCAATTAGTGCCCGGTTCTTAGTGTAGTTAGTTGGAGATATATATATATTTGAACTTTGACACGGTTTCTTTATTTTTTTCCTGTATATTTCTCAGCTTCAATTTGAGAGGATTGATATTGAATTTGGAATTTGGGAACTGCAGGTGAAGCAATGTGAGACTGGCTTTTTTTCCCCTTGACATTTGATTAAAAAGTTGTTTCATGATCAGACGAGGGTTATTTCCCAGACAATATTAAGCTTGTGAAAGGTCTGGAGCTGACTTGTGAAACATTTGTGTAACATTATGAGAAGCCATCCGCTCCTCAAGGGAAAACAAAAACCAGATATGAATTTGAAACAAAGAAATCTTTTAAGACTCAAAAAGACTCATGATCTGACTCGTTGTTCAGATGGCGTGTTATGATTTTCAGTGGTTCTGATGCACCTGTGTCTACGTCTATTGATAGAAACAGCAGCCAAATGACTTCTGAAGTATTCAGAGATTCATCATTTGCTCAGGTTCAGCCAGATGTACCAGAATTGACAAGATGTCACTGCAAGGTACAAAAATATAGTATAATCACCCAAAATGCACTATAAAAGCAGCCCAGGAAGCATTAAAAGGAGGAAAGTCAAATATTCTGCAGTAGCTGGGTTCATGTCCTGATGTCAACCTGATTGAGCTGAATATGATTGGAAGACTAAACTGAGGGCAGAAAAACAACACTGACATAAGACCGGAATAACCCCATAAAGGAGGTTCATCATCATCTAGTAAAGTCTGAAATCCAGATTTCAGGCAAGTCTTAGCTGCAAGGAATTCTTTATAAAGTATTAAAAATGGCCATTTAGTATTTATAATTAGTTTTATTTGTACAATTATATTTTACCTCTTAAAATTGGGGGACTGAACATAAAAATGTTTGCACTTTTTAATGCTCATAATAGGATATTTAGACCTTTTAGTCCTAAAGTTTCTTTTCCCTGTGCTTTCCTCCCAGGCTAAGGTGAACAACTCCAGCCTCGTGGGTCTGGGCTACACTCAAACATTGAAACCAGGTGAGCACAGTTTGTATGTATAACACGAGGCTCTTGTGATTTAAATGAGTAGAAACGCTGGCAAAGTTTACACAAACCAACACGAATGGTAAATTTCTGTCTAATTTTCTGTCTTTACAGGCATCAAGCTGACACTTTCCGCTCTCCTGGACGGCAAAAATATCAACGCTGGCGGCCACAAGCTTGGTCTCGGCCTCGAGTTCCAGGCGTAGAAGGAAGAGGCGGAAACTCTTCCAGTCCTCCCAGCACACGCATTCCCCCACCAAAAGAGAAAAAAAATCCTGTTGATTACCTCCCTTCACAACCCCCCCCCTTCCCCTCGACTTGTTACAGGTGGAAGCAAGACAGCATAAAGGTCAAATTGTTCTTGCAGTGACGCCTCGTTTTTCAAGGACCACTTAAGGGAACGTTACATTTTCATGTTCAAGAGCCCAGTTTAGAACAAAACTGCAACTGTTTAACAGGAAGTTTGATGCTAAATTGTGTAGTTTACAAGGGAAAGGTAGCCTTGGGTACATTCATGTTGGCCTCACACTTTCTTTTCAATACACAATGCTTTAATTTGTGTCTCTACCTACCAGTGCAGTGAAAAGGGAAAACTGAAACCAGAGAAGCCCAAAATACATAAAAGGGTTCAACACCGTTAGCATACAGTTGTGTAGTCACGCCACAAGATGATGCTGTTGCCTAGCTCTAGTAAGCACTCCTCACTCTGAAGGTGTAATGGTGAAATACGTTTTATTCGAGCACCTCTGCACTGAGAGCTCTTGTGTTTGTCTTGATATACTCTACAATGGGAAGGGTTAGTTGTCCCTGATGTAAGCAGCTGTCAGTAGCTCTGAGACACTACACCCCAACGTGTGCATTCTGTGTTTTTGTCTCACTTGTCTTTTGTGTCTGTGCATTTGGTGTGTCTTTTGTTACATATAGCAAAAAAAAGTATATTATTTTATTGAGGGTCTTGCATTGTTTATTTCACTTGAGAAGTCTTACAAAGGCAAAGACAGGTCACTCCTCCCTGGTTGAGAAAGCAGCAGGAAAACTTCATGCACATAACTGATGAAAGTTAGTGCTTTTTGGATGGAGGATGAAAGGAATGAATACACTCCAGGAAAAGGTTGTCTTCCACAACTGGTTATGGGAATCATGCTTATTGTACTTGACAGTATTGTCATTCCTTGAATTAAATAAAGAACATCTTGAACCAGTGGCTTGATTATGTTAATTCATTTTTCTTGATTCACATCTGGTAATTTAACATTTTCCAAATGACTCATCTCTGATGGCGTCAGTGAGAAGTCACAGCTCTCTTACAGGAATCTTTTAGTCACATTCACACCGTTCCATTTCACCAGATAAGCCGACTTAATGATACTGAAGCAGAGGCCAGTGTTTGTAATCAGACTTCTGTCTGACCTTGTAAGTCCTCAGACCAAAATGTGAAATGATCAGTTGTATGTGTATAAATAAAATCCCAACTTGCTTGTTGACTAAAAATAAAGAACCACCTCACTCACAACAAAGATTGGCTCTTCAAATGTGTGGTAGTGAGAAAGACTTGCATAGATCTTCAAATATGCAAGTGTATCAGGGTCTGTTGGAAGTTGTGTGACAGATCTGACCTTGGTTTAACATTTCTTCCCTCATATTCCAAGGGAGGAGTCTGGTTTAGGTAGGTATGAATGTAAATTATTATAGCAGAACTGTTCATGAAAACCTTACATTACTAAGCATCTGTGTTAACTAAAAGCATGAAAATAAGAAATGTGTGAGAGATTAAATCCTTCAGCTTTAATAGTAAATTTTGGACTTTGCTGAATTTTGAATATTAGAGAAAAAAGATAACTTGTAAATGCAGATGTCATGGCAGGTTTGAAAGACAAAAGCATGTGCAGCATCAGGTACCAGTGGTTAAAATTCATTATGAAACAATAAAACCATATTTTTTAGAATTTATTTGTCTTAAAACTTAAATTACTTTATATATTTCTTATTTCAATCATCAAAGAGCCACTTAGGCATTATATACAACTTCTTGGTAAAGTGTAAAGATGATCATGTAGCTGTTTTTTTTTTCAGATTTCTGACTTTTGAAATTACTCGTGGTCTGTCTACAGATGACTGCTGATTACCCCAATTTCATGTCCCTGTAGGTGAAAAGCAACTCTACAGCATGATCCTGCCACTGCCATGCTTCATGTTATTAACTGTGTGCCGGCTGATTGATAGATACATCACTCAGAGTTCTACCCAGCTTACCTACCATTACAGACCAACCTCTTATTTTCTTAGCAAGTAATATGGTATTAATGGTATATAATGTCAATTATTATTATTATCATTATTATTATTATTATTATTATTATTATTATTGTGTTTTGATAGGATTTCTTTTTTCTCATACCCACATTAACACAACATGTATCACTCTGTTATTTGTGCTATATTATGTCATTATAACTTTGGCAATAATATATATATATATATATATATATATATATATATATATATATATATATATATATATATATATATATATATATA
>JAOXYM010000016.1:18286608-18303929 GCA_028567055.1 Leptatherina wallacei | reverse complement strand
CTATAGATAACACATGCCAACTGTTGGCTACCCAATGTTTAACATCCACTACATGTTGACTTTGCTAGAAATCCTCCACCTAGCGTCACAGCGAATGGTGGCGGTTGCAGCTGTTTTCCTTATTTGGTCATTATCATCGTGGGTGATGCCTTTCATAGGTTTGCCTTGGATGTGCACACTCTGGTTCAACAAACCTGGGGTTGTGATGGCAACTTCATAGTCGGGGTTTTGGAACCGACAAGGCAGGTCATAGGATTTAGCAACCATGAGCACAGGCTTTGTTAAAACCTCTTCTCTGAAATACCCCCAACGTTTTTAATGTGGGATTACTGGAGAAACTGGTTCTACAGACCCCAGGAAAGGTGGGCGTTGTGCATCCAACAGTTGCTGTCCACCTCCGTGTGCCATGACACACAGGGTCTAGTGTGAGAGATGACACTCACTCCTGAAAATCTCACAGTCAAGTGGTTGAGTGAGATTGCTCAGATGGCTGACACCATCAACCCCAGTTATCTAAGGCACAGCCACACAGGGACTCTTTTCAGGTTTGATTTAAATCCCAGATCAACAAGGTATTGATCTCATGAATGTGTAAACGTTGAGATTTGGGGAGTGAAACGGGACTCATTAGAGCTGTTTCTAGTTTCCCCCTCCGTTCTTTGTTTTTTTTTTTTTGTGGAAAAATATGGCATCCTCTTATAAACTGCCTTAAAATATGTGATGGAATGTGATCATATGTAGCACAGACTCATGTTCCTCCCATGTCCAGTCTGTAGAGGGAGGTTTGATGTAGCCTATTATGCTTCTCCATATAAATTTAGATTTTACTGCTAAAGTAAGGATTCTAATCATGCAATCGTTTTACTTTTTCTGCTAGCCTGTCAAGCAACAACTCATTTTTATTTCATCAGCAAATGTACACCAAGCAGATGAGTTTGATTGCTGTGTGCATTTCAGATCCTCCTCCTGGCACAGAGTCGGCGGTGGAAAGATGGTTTATGTTCCCGCAACACGGTGGAGTATCACCGCCTGGACCAGAACGTCAACGAGGCCATGCCGTCCCTCAAGATGACCCGTGATTACATTTTTTGATCAACACTCAGAGGAACAGTGTGTTAAAGAGCCCGATGACCCTCTGATCAGGTCTTGATTATCATAGACAGGCTGCGCTTTGAGGTGGATGCTTTATCTCGCTTTACAGGCCAATTGCAAAGCTGTTATGTCTTTGAAGTAGAATTGTTTTTTCTGACTTTATTATAGAGATGTTTCTGTTCATCTGGTGTTTTATTTATGTTTTTTGTTAATTGCTATTTTTCTAAATTAATACCTTCCTGGGATTTAATATGTTGATTTATCAGAGGTCTTATTTGTCTTTGTTTTTGAGCATTTTTGCCTTATGGTCCCATGAGAACTCTTTATTTTCTGTCTTGCAATGTCTTAATATTTTTAATGTTTGGGAAGAACATGTTATAATTACTTTTAAGTCAGAATGCCATTCCTGGTTAATAATAGTTGATTATGTGTCTCAGAAATTAAGAACAGATTTCTCTCCCTGCTCTTAGCCACGGTATGAATTCCTCTTATAAAAGCATATCTATACAAACAAAGCCGCCATCTAAGAGAAGCTAGAATGTACACATGCACCTGTATAGAAATGAACACAGTTTAAAAACTTCACTACTCTTATTTGAATTTATATTGTATACGAAAGGCAAGTCAGGTCCTGTAAACTTTACAATACTGGCAAAATGATTTAAATATACAAATATAAGCATTTTCATTTAGAATGTAACAAGGTTTTTATATTCTAATATTTTTCCTTTTTTTTCACCATTTCCTGAGTTTCTGATAACACTATAGAAGAAAATGCATGGTTACATCTTATCGTTTTGATCAGTCATTAAAATCATTAAAAGTTTGCAAATGAAGCTGCACATATAACATGAAGGTGTCACATCTTCAGACGATGGGTGATCTCACGGTGAAGCCATTTAAATGTAGAAGGATGACTTGTTTTGTTCAGCTCAGAATGTACTAATACATCATCGAAGCTTTCCAGATTTTTTATTTTGTTTTCTTTCATCACTTTATATTTAACTGAAAAGGTACCTCCTCTTCTGCATCGACTGCCCAGATTTTGCTATGCAGAAATCCTGCGGCTGGCTTTTCTTTGTTTAATGACTTCGATGAAGTCTCTGTCAACACAAGTTCATTTATGCAAAAGTGTAATTACTGCATTCCCCTTATGCTCACACAGAACTTTTAATCATAATTACCTCCTGCCTGTGCCAGTAAGTGGACATTTATCCCTTGTTTAAAAAAAAAATGTCACCCTCTGTATGACCTCTTGTACGCATGCCATTTAAACAGATACTAGAAAAAACCATAAATATTTTCCCTCCCACTCCTTCCTGTTTATCATTGTCACACATCTATTACCATTTCATGCCTTCATTTGCGATGCCATAACTGCCGCGAGTTTAGATAGATCCGTTTCCTGCTGCCCTCTGCTTGGTGTCTTCAGGTGTCACGTCTATAAAAAGTTCTACAGTGGGTAGATGGATTTGCACTGTGCTGCTCAGTCCTGCTTGCAAGTATATGGGGGGGGGAGTTGATCAACATTGCTCTTGCAATCAACAGTAAAAACTGTACAATTTTTTTTTTGTCAATAAAGCACAAATTGTTAAAATTTTGAAGTTTATTTTGTTGCAACACCAGTGATGAAGTTGGAATCGGGTGAAGAGTTAACTGTGTTCCAGCTCTTTATGGGCTGAATCTGCTCCGATGTTTTGTGCAGGTAGGCACTAACAAGACTTGACACTTTGAAAGACTTTCACTTTGATCTGGATAGGCTCAGAGGTTGCTTCCTCTCAGTTTAACATTCACGCATCGAGTTGAGTAAAGAGTTTAGTTTTTATAACAAATATCCATTTAGGGAAGGAAGTAAAGCATTCACAAACACATTAAGATAAAGTAACTCTGTGGGTAGACAGCATGAGTTTTCATTTGTAGTTTGTGGCAGAATTCAGTATCAGCTGCTAAAGAGAAGAACTACCACAAGGAGGCAGTATGCTCCCACAAATACATGAATGAAAACAGTGAAGAGGTGTTCTTTTGCCTGATTTTGTGCTGTGCCTTAACAGCACCCAGAAGAGGAGGGACAGAAAATGTGCATGTGTAACTGACTCATTCCCCAATTAAATGGTAGTTTTTTTTGTTGTTTTCTCGTTTCTTAGTGTAGTACAAGTAACATAACAAAGGAACGTGAGCTGAAACCACTTTAAAGCATCTACAATTTTCCGAGTGATGGGTGATGCAAACCGTAGGCGTCATGGTTACCCAGAAGCTCTGAAACACTAAAAAGGAGATAAAGATCTAGCATTTGTGTTGATTAATGTTCAGAACTTGAGTGAAAACACAAATGTGATGGATTTTTCGAAGCAACAGCATGCTTGTATTTTTAATCAGGTGTGCAGCAGACAGCGATAGAACAGATGCCAGCAGGACAAATGCTAAAACTATACACCCTCTAAAAGCTCATCACCTCATAATTTGCAGAGTATAAAGAAATTCAATAAAATGTTCTCCTTGTTGCAGACATTGTACAGTTTTGCAAAGGTACAAGCTAATATTGAAAATATTCAATAGCAATAAAAATACTGCTTTTTTATAGAAAGTATTAATTTGATTTCACAGATCTCTAGTCATGTTTGTTTTAGAATTTTACGAGTCCAAAGAAGCACTAAAAGTGAATAAAAGAGAACTAGAAATGATGTATCCACAAAGTATGTGAACATATTGTTTTCAGTATTTGATGTGATGTGAACTTAAATGTGTCCATAGATACTTCCTGCACAAGGAAGTGTATTTGTATAGCACATTTCATGTACAAGACCATTCAAAGTGCTCTACATAAAACATTAAAAGCATTACAGATGGTGCAAAGTAAGCATTACAAGCTTTTAGGGATTTTACTCCTTTCCGCTGTACATCGCTAGGATGTAGGGTTTCCTCACATTTACTCCTTACTTCAGGTCTTTCCACAACAATTCTATTGTATTAGGCTCATTACTTCGACGTGACCATCCCTTATCTAGATAATTCAGAGTCCTTTATTGGTAGAACAAATTTCACCATTAGGATTGTTTGTTGCCACATGACCTGCTTTTTCTTTAGATTCAGACCAAAGACATGTTCTAAGAGTTTCCCTTAGGCTTTATTGGTATAATTAAGATTTTAGTCTTCCATAAATCTTGTCAAGCCACCCTGGTCCAGATCCAGCACATCCGGGCCAAACCATAATACTACCATTACTGTGTTTCAGTGATGGGATAGGGGTCTTATGCTGTATTATTCTCTCATCAGACTTTGCTCCTAATAATTTATTTTTGTTGGTTAGTTACTCCAGAGGCCTGCACCAGGAAGCGTGATTAATGTACCCCGGATATCTCTCTCTGTTACCTGGGTTGACATTCAGGATCCGGATAAGCGGGGCTACGAAGCTGGTTATCAACTCAGTAATTCAACCCAGGGTTTCCCATGTTGATCAGTGCACCCTCACATTAAAGGGGGAGCTGTTTGCTGCGTCTGACCGACCGATCACAGAGAAACCCTGCAGATCAGCATACTTCCCCACGGAGGAGCAGACAATTATTCTTCAGAAATATGAAGAATTTGAACACATCATCCAGGCCAAAAGCAACACTGTTGCCACAGCAACAGCCAGGAAGGAATGCTGGCAGAAAATTTCCGACTCTGTTAACGTGTAAATTCATCAGAATATATAATATTAATTTATCGGACAATATAAACGGACAGAACTCTGACTCCATTTCATTTTATTACGCCCAGACGTTTCGGACAGAGCACCTCCTCACTTTCTGTTACATTCTATGTCTGTTTGCAACATAACTCAAAGAGTTAGGGATGGATTTTGATGACATTTTTTCAGGAAATTTCAGAAATGGAATAAGGAACAAGTGATTAGATTTTGAGAGTGATCCGGATCATCGCCTAGATTCATGAAATTTTTTTAAAGGATTCTATACAATGGAGCGATTGGGATAATTTTGCCATTGGAGCTTCTTATAAAACTAATGCCCACAATCATTGGCAAAAAATAAATTGATAAATAAAAATGGACTAGCAGAGGTCTGAGCTCTCAGAGCTTCTAGTTTCTAATGAGTTTTTTAAAGGCTCAGCAACACGTGTGAGTGCGTTTGTGTTGGAATATTAATCCCATGATGGCAGGAGTAGATGTGGATCCATAAACTCATGGTTCTGCATTTCTGCCATGTGTGACCATTATTAACCTCATTATTTCAGATGCACCCCTAGAGGAGCTAAACGGACTTGGGAACAAGTCACAAACAAGTACAAAAACATACTTCAAAGCAGTCGGTGATGAGGCTTTATTTCTTCATCTAACCATAAAAACTCTTTCTCTTGGCAAAGCACATGATTCACACTGAGGTCGACAGAATGGGCAGGACATTTTTTAAGAGAGCTGATTGGTCTGGAGGTGGTGCTTTCTACTTGTGGATCTCTTATCCAAAACATAACCCGCTCTGGATCAGGTTAGCTGTTCACCATGGTAACGTATCACCGGTAACCAGTGTCGTAGTACAGGAAATCCCGGGTTAAGCCTGAACCTACCTCCATAAGAGAAAATTCAGCTTCGTAGTACATGCACCTGGTCTCTGGTAGGGGTGACAGTGGATCTGTGGAGTCTTAACACTATAAAGATGCTTTTATAACCTTTTCTAGCTCGATAATCATCAACACCTTTTTTTCTGCAGTCCTCTGTAATCTCAGTTGTTCATGCCAAGATTAATTTCCTTGTGTGTTGTAAGGCTCAATCTTTAAATGATCTCTGTTGTTTAAATTAAACAGGATTAAACCTCATTTACATCAGACTGTTGTCCCACTGATTAAAAACACCTGACTTTGATTTCACCTTGAAATTAGCTACTGATCCAAGAGGCTCTCATTCATTTCATTTTCTTTAGGACTTTTATTTATGAAGAAACATTTAAAAAAATCCTAAACGTTAAAAAAACTTCTACTGTAGTTGTCACGGGAATAGAAAAAAATCTCATTTGTTTATATTACAAGTCAAGCCGTGGCTGGAAATCTGTTCACATAAATCACATATACAGCTCCTCTGTGTTTGCAGGTGAGCCAGAGAGGTGTGAAAGGCCACATTTCAAGCCGCTGAAATCACACTCCATCCAACACAAGCCTGGCTGCATGAAAGCATCCATCAAGTGCCTGAAATGTAAAACTAGCAGATGAGAATAAAAAGCAGGAGGTGATGACTTCTGGGTGCACGTCATCAGCAGCAGATAAGATACCCAGGCTTTGTGAATATTTGTACAACGTTAAACCGGGCGAATCTCTCTGAAAGACGGCAGCAAATTAAATCTACCAGTTGGAAAAATCTCACAACTACTTTAGATCTAGAGGCTTTCGAAAAGGTGTTTCTAACTTTTATAAAGTAATTTTTTGAGGGCCATTGTCCTTGAGATGATGTTCCTGACATCCAAATCAAATATTGCTGTAAATGCATAATCTTTTCTTTATCTTCTTCAGGTTTGCTGGTTTCAAAAAGTGTGCATGCTGTGAATAAAAATCATACACACACATTAAAAGCTAAAATGGATCTATAATAATCCTTTAAGATACCTGCTATATCAACATACTCAGAAATACACAGAAACAAGTTGCCTTACTGACATTTTCCATCTGTAATATTCCATAAATCAGGAATAAATCAGCTATAAATGGCAAAATATCCATATTATTATCAGGATTTTTTTCTGTATTACACTTTTTTCTCATACTAAGGGAATAATGAAATATCTAACGCCTTCCTGTGTTGCAGATAATCCCACACTAACAGGCATGATAAAACACCAGCCTTTGTTTTAATTAATTACAGCAAAACTATCTTGAGAGCATGCTTTATAATAATAGCAATGCAGGTAGGCGCGAATGCTCGCAGATATGGTCGGTATTAATCAAGCCATAACTTCTGCAGCTATCTGTTACAGCAGGCAGCAGATTTACAGTCTCAAAGTGCTCACTACCTGGGAAAGCAATCAAAGCACCTAAAGGATTTCTAGCTTTACGGGAATAATTCACACAGCTGGAAAACATTTTATTTATTTATTTATTTATTTTATTTTAAATCCCCCAGTCGGATTCCTTCTATGAATCTATCCATCAAGGGCAGTTCCGTGATTTTGACCAATTTCTATGTTTTCAGCATTTGCTGGATTAGGTTGGCCCACTTTATATAACCCCATTCCAGCAGGCATTTGCCCCCCTTGCCCTTTTTTATTTTTAATTTTTTATCCCACTAAAACATCAATATATTGAGGAGCAGGAGACATGAAGGTGGAGCAGATAAAACATTCAGGTTGGGGCCAGAGCTTTTCGAAGCACACGCTGTTGGGATCAGATCATGTGGTCTGGCCTATTAGCTAGATTCCCAGTAGGAGAGGTCCAGGGAAAACACAAACACTGATGAGTCTTGTTCGAGAAAGCTTTTCCTCAGCTTTACATTTCAAGAAAACAAACATTGGACTTTGCATATGGTGAGATATCAGTTTAAGGGCTATGGAAGTATTGAAAGGTGATGTTGAGTCAGTTTCTTAAAGTATCTGGTCTTCCACTGGATATTCTTTAAAGAATATTTTTGAAATGACAGGAAGATTTTTATAGGAAAGAGTATCTCTAAATATCTCTCTTTACCAGCTCACGTGGAGATGGCCCCGACTCCATCTTTGACTCTGCAGTCAACCACACAGGCTGCAGCATCAACCTGCCAGCTGTGTGTGAGTGTGTGTTTGATTTTCGGGTGGATTTAGAAAATCCAGCCTCCTCTTAGTCTTAAGAATAAAGCAAATTTAAGGAAATGTCAAATTTTTAGGTCTTTGATTTGGCCAATTTGATGCATTCTCTAACAGTTGGAAAATTTTAATTATCACATTATTTCCGTTTTACTGTTTCTGATTATGACAAATATTTAAAGTTTGACAATTTCCCTTCAAAAATATACTTTTAAATCTGTCATCATAAAAATAAATACAATGAAAAATAATATGATATAAAATCTTTGGAGCTGGTTGAAATTTGTGCAAAGAAAAATCAATTTAAGATGGCCTCAGCTTTAAAGGTGCAGTGCATGGCAAAATCAAAGGTCAATGACAAACAAATTTGATACATCTGATTTGATACAAACTGTTTTTCTATTGGGATCTTATCGCTTTACTAAATGAAAATTTAACTTAGCTGATGGTAGAAGACAGAGAGAATTCAGTTTGAAAAGATGGAGGAATAACTCGGAAAGAAAACAGGCTGAAGGAAGTAATGTACCAGAGTAAACTGCTGAGGTTTGATTGAGTGATGACGAGCGAGTCACATGACCACATTAAAGGTCAGACACCACAGAGGGAAGCAAACAAGATTCAGGTTGTTATGTTATGATCTGAGTGATTTGGACTTTAAGGCCCACTATATAACTTATGCTACTTTCTCAGCATAAGACGGCTAATTCGGCATCCATCTTGGATCCACCTGTAGTGTGAGTTCTCTCCAGACAGTAAAAAACAGTCTTTTCTCGACTCTTGTCTTATCTCATGCTCTTCTTTGGCTCTCCTTAGTTCCCTCTCTTCCTCCGATAATGTCTTCAAACTTTATTTCTTTGCTAAATCCGCTGGCATGCGTTCAAAACGACCAGTTTGTTTACATTTGCGTGCTTGTGTGTAACACATGTGCAAAAAGAAACTTAGCAGGCGGCGTCCCGGATGTAAAAGTTCTATAGTGCAGATTTTCAGCCGCAGGGCGCTGCTGGGCCATCAAACAAGTCCGGAAAGCAGAGTTTTAAGGTCGAAAAGTTAGATAGTGGGCCTTTAAGTTCTGCTTCCTTCTCGTGAAGTTCTTAGTTTGGGTCAAATTTATACTTGCATGTTAATTTCTTGTTTTTAATATTTTGATTCTGTGTTTATTCGTTTTGCCATGTCCCGTTTTCTGTTTCCTCCCTGTTACACCTGCCTTCACCTCCCCTGCTGTCCTGCCCTGTGACAGTATACATTATGTTCCACCTGTGTCCTGTTTGCTCCAGTTTTTCTCCTTAGTCTGTCTAACCCATCATGTCACCCTGTTGACTTGCCTTAATTGCTCCTGGATTTATGCTTGGATTGACAGTTTTTTTTACCTTTTTCTTTTAAACCTGCCTGAGATTTGCAACAACTTTAGTCGCTTGGTAAGTTTATATTCAAGTATTTGGCTTTCTTTAACTTCCCGACTCCCCTATCTCAACCTGTCTTCCCCCACAGCACATTCTTTGGCTGCCAACAAAATGAATCTATGAGTGATTGTGTGAGCATTAAGTGCACCTAAACAAATTTTGAGGGTAGATGAAAGTAAAAAGAAACCTTTACTGTGGAGCTTAGAAACATAAAAAGAAACCTTTGATGTCCATCAGATTTAGATGTCAGCTTGTCATTGCCTGAAAAAGACTATAGTCAGAAAGTATAAAAATAACCATCCACCTATTTTCTACCATTTATTGTTGCACTAGTTTGCTGCAGTAACAGTCTAGCTGACATCCCCAGACCTTTCTCTCCAGTCACTTCTTTCTGCTCCTCCGTTAGGATACAGAGGCTTTCCCAAGCCAGCCAACAGATGCAGGGTACCGTCAAATAGTACAAAAGGAATGAGCTCCCATTGTCTTTTTCTGAAACTCTCCCTTGACCTTGTTGGAGAATGTCATGGGGTTAAATTAAAGTGGTAGGAGGAATTTGTAAGGATTTACGAAAGAATCCGACCACACTCGTGCTAAACTGTGATGTGGGTCTGCAGCACTGAAGCTACAGATGTTTAATATATTCTACAAAAAGAGCTTTGGATGCTCCGTCCAGTGTGATCTTATCATCGTCTTGCGCAGAGGCTATTTCATATATGTGTCATATAAGCTGTAACTAAAATAATACTTATATTTTAAGGTTGGTAATTCAAGAAAGGAAATGAAAAGGTACAAAAGTGAGCGATATTACTGTGAGGGATACTCAGACTTGACCCTGGGATAGACTGGCGACATGTCCTGGGTGTACCATGCCTCTCACCAGCTCATTGCTGGGATAGGCTCCAGCTTCCCTGCGACCCTGAATGGGATTAAGCGGTACAGAAAATGAATGAATGAAAGGATACTCAGACCTACACTCCTCTTGTCATATTTATCCACACATCTAATGTTGGTTTAAAAGTTTATGCCATGACGTAATTTTGGGATGGAATTATCTCTTTATTTTCATTAAAGATGGTTGGATGTTTCCTCAGCTAAAGGAGAAAATAAAGGAAAAATTTGAGCTCCTTAAGTATTCTAAAGAATTTGAATAGCTTATTATGGCTGCTAGGTAAGCAGCTAAAATAACCAAATGTATCAGTTTCCAAACACTGTAATTTTTATGATCACTTTGCAAAAATATGTGTAAAGAGGAGGCCGGTTTCAGCTGCTTGAAATGAGCGTGAAGAAGAGAAACAGTCCTTACACATCACAACTCCAGCAATGTGATAATGAAACACTGGTGCCCAACTGTTCTGAAGTTTGCCTCGTCGAAAAGTTGCTCAGTTGCTGTAGTTTTGATCTCCTGTGTTAACACCCAGGGCAAAGTGTTACCTGAGTCAAGGACTTACAGGTGTTTGTGTAGTGGTGAGTGTGACTTCTCTAAAGAAGAAAAAAGGATGTCAAAGCCTCCAGGTTTACACACTTTTATTAGTTTTTTTTACAGTGTTTATCAAACTGCCAACACTCACATCTGAGGGTGCATCTTTCTCTCTCTACCACAGAAAACTGCCAGACCCAATGACGCACAGATAAGGGGACCAACATAGAAACAACAACCTGGGCTTGTAGTAGTGTATGAGTGATGGTTCAGGTCACCCGATCCAGCACTAAAACTGTAAGTCTTAACAGAAAGCTTAAATTCTGAGAGTTTTTCTGCTCCATAATTCAATTCGGGAGCTTGTTTCCCAGGGGATGAGTCCGATGACTGAAGGCTCCCATTCTACTTTTGGAAACTCCAGGAACCACATGTCAGCCTGTACTGTGAGAACAAAGCTCTGTTGGGAAGATATGGCGCTATGATGTCTTTCAGATAAAATGGAGCTCAACCTTTGAGAGCTTTACTAGAAGGATTTTAAATTCAATTCCAGATTTCACAGAGATTCTATTAAAAGAAGCCCAAAGCAGCATTTCGGATCTTTTAGAAGTTTGTCATAGAGGAAACATGGAGAAAATGTGGCTGAGGGATTCTGCTTGGAATCTGTAGAGTGCCACCTACAATCTGAGAAAACTGGGATCAGTCTGTATGTTTTGTTCCACTCTGATCATTGGAGGAACCAGTTCTCCCTACTGGTGCAGCTACTTTACATGCACTTATTAAATGAGATGCCAGAGAGAAAAGCAAGGTAAGGGGGGAAGCTACATGGTGTGTTTTGTTCTTGTCTCAAAGATGACAGAGGTGTTAGGATACAGAAACAGTTCTCCTAACATGGAAATAACTATGGAGCAAAATAAAACTTTTGTTTCCAGCAGCACTGAAACAGAGCATATGGTAATGGACTGTACTTGTATAGCGCTTTTTCTAGTCATGTGACCACTCAAAGCGCTTTGACACTACATGTTCATTCACCCATTCACACAACACATTCATACAGCACCTATATTGAAACATACTCAGTGCTCTGTGTAAGCATTCATACCGCCGATAGCCACATCGGGAGGCAGTGTAGGGTTCAAGGACACTTCGGCATGCAATCAGGGGAATCGAACTGCCGAACTCCTGTTTAGTAGACGACAGCTCTATCCACCTGAGCTACAGCCGCCCCGACCACACATCCATATATTTATGGAACTGTCAGAAGTTGTGCGAGTGTGAAATAGTCCAGATTATGTTATGAACAGTGGATGTCAGGCCATGTGTATGAGAGGGTACGAGTCTGTCTGCAAAACATTTATCTTTGAGCAATTTGTAAAGAGTTCTTCAATAAAGTTATTTCACTTGTGTTTGGCTTGGCTTGATGTTTGTGTGTAGATTCAAACACACGTTTGCAAGAACCAGATACTCAAACTGTTTTACACATTTGAAAACCATATACATTGTAACCAATTTGCATCTTATTTCCCTCAAAAGGTTTATGATATGAAATCAGATTCTGTGAGCCTACGTGCCTTATCTAAAGATGTTAAACCATGACAGGTTTGGATTCGTTGGATTCAGAGACATTTCAGGGTCTTAGAAAAATACCAGAGGACATGGATCTGCAGTCTTGATTTTGACAATGAATCTGAACCATACAAATTTTGACATGCACAAAAAAAAGAAAAAAAGAGAAATACAACCCCTTAAAAAACAACCAGAGCTGGTTGTAAAGACTGACGCTGATCCAACCGTTTAGTGGACACTTCATGTATGAACATATGGTCCAGTGCTGACTACCTAACTCCCCAGTTTCATTGGGCCTCATTCACCAATAACCTTCTTAAATTTGTTCTAAAGTTGTGACAAAAACCCTGTCAGATTCATGAATGTGTTGCTGCTTTGAAAATTGCTGTCATTTTTCCTCTTAAATTGGTGAATACCATGAGAACAACAGGCTGTGTGCCTTCAGAAAGAAAGAAGAAGATCGGGACTTTATGGAAGCCCCGTTGGAGAGAAATCAGCTTAGATGTGAATAGAAGTGGCTGACATTTTCTGAGGAGGGTGGCAGGGCCATTCTGCTGAACCTATCGGGTAAGCTTATTAATTAAAAAATCTGGGAAAGGCTTGGATTGGACCTGCTGCTCCTGCACATCGAAAGGAGCCAGTTGAAGGTGTTCGGGTACCAGATAATGACACCTCCTGGGCTCTCTCCTTTAGAAGCAGAAAGGTAGCTGGTTTGAGGGCTCTGGGTCCACCCAGGAGTCTCTAGGAGAATTATATCTCCTAGATGACCAGGGGGGTGACTGGGGAACCCCAAGGGGAGGTGGTGGAAGTTGCAAGAGACAGATAAGGTCTGGATATCTCAGCTCCTTTACTGCTACAGCAACAGAATTTATGGACAAACGTCTGGAAACAAGTCAGTGTGAACTAATGACCACAGACTTGAGTATTGGAGATATATTAATAAAAGGTGTGCCTTTCTTCCTCTCTACTTTAGTGTACCTTTAATCTCACTTCATATCAATCTAAGTAGGCCTATAAAAGTTTCCCAAGATTATTTTATTAAGATAATCTTGAGAATCTTTAAACATAGAAAACTGCATCGACAATCTGAGCTTATTGGTGTGTGGATTTCTGTGCAAGCTTTCTTGTCTCTTTCTGCTCTAAATAAAGATACAGGAGCCTTCATTTATATGATTTGTGAGGGGAGAGGCTCAGTGGCACAGCAGAAAGTCAAAGAAAGGACTAGAAAGAATAAAAGGTGCAAGACAGTGGTTTTTATTAGAAACAACACATATGCAGTGCCCTTCCACTGCGTCGGAGACTGTCCTGGCCAACCTCGGTGGGTAATTGACCAACTCAGGAGGATCGTCAGCAGATGTGGCTCACCTGGGCCTTCAGGCTATAAAAGCTAGTGTACTCTGTCTTTCTCTTATATCATACTGTCTTCTTTTGCATTTCTACCCTCACTCAGCATTGTTTGATTTGCTGCTGTTGCTAACTTCACATGGTGTTTTGTTAGCTTTAATAAATTGCATTTATACTAAGTAAATGTGTTGGACTCATAGGAGTGTTTAGGACATTTTCTGAGCCGGTTTGTGACAACATACAAAAAAACTTTTGACTGAGTATGAGGTTATTTCATAATAGTTTAACATAAATGACTATTTACTTTAGATGTCGTCTGGTTACAGTTAGAATTGCAAAGACTGCACAATGAGGGGTTATGGGTAAAAAGCATTGCTTTAACCCCCTTTGTAAATTTTTTTTTCTTAAAATAAGCTGTTTTTCTTACTATTGAGAAGATCATTTCCATACGAGTAGATTTCCTTAAGAGACATTGACGGCAACATGCTGAATGAACACTAATTTGTTGGCTGCATGTTGATCAGTTATAATGACTCGGGTGTTTTTACCAAGGCTGGATTAGCTAATGGTTAATTTTATGTGACTCTTCATAGTAATTACATAGCATTGCAAAAAAAATACTAATTTGAGTTTTTAATTTCATTTGGAGAGTGGAAATCAAAGCAAAATCATTACAAAGTAAATTTTAGATTGCAATGCAGAATATAAAGTTTTAAGATTGTGAAATGGCAAGTAATTTAACACCATTTAGATTTTTCAGCTTTAAAGTTCAGTTTGAAAAGACACCTTGTGTTGGTCAACACCATGCAGTTGTGTTAAAGAGAAAAGCTCCTCTTTGGGCTGCAGTAACAACATATACGATATACACTGACATGCCCCTTCTTTAGGTAGGCCTGTTCAATTATTTAACACAGCTTATCAGCCAATCACATGGTTGTAACTCATTTAGTCATGTAGACATGGTCAAGACAACTTGTTGATGTTGAAACTGAGCATCAGAATAAGGAAGAAAGGAGATTTTAGTGACAGAACATGGGATGGGTGTTGGAGTATTTCAGAAACTATTGATCTACTGGGATTTTCACACACAACCATCTCTAGAATTTACAGAGATTGGTTTGAAGAAAAGAAAATACCCAGTGAGCAGCAGTTGTTTGGACCAAAAAGTCACTCCTCTCAGCTAATAACAGGAAACTAAGGCTATAATTCATTCAGACTCACCAAAACTGGACAATAGAAGATGGAAAAACAATCACTTCTTATGATGAGTCTCCATTTCAGCTCTACATCCAGATGGTAGGATCAGAATTTGGTGGAAACATTATTAAAGCATGGATCCACCCTGCCTTGTATCAACAGTTCAGGCTCTTGGTGGTATGTAATGGCATGAGGGATATTTTCTTACAACACTTTGGACCTCTTATTATCAACTGAGCATGTTTTAACCAGCACAGCCTACCTGAGTATTGTTGCTGACCATGTCCATCTCTTTATGACCACATTGGCTACTTCCAGCAAGATAATGCACCTTGTCACAAAGCTCAGATCACCTCCAACTATTCTTGACAACGGCCTCCAAGAGACAAAAAAAAGGCATTCAAAGAATCTTCAGGCTTCATGTTTGATGTGATTGCATGTCAAAGATTTTAGGTCTTAACAAAATTTGGACAATTATAAAGGTTTCTGCAACCAAAGGACAGTTGAATGAGGCACTTTAAAGATGTCTGAATACATTGTGTTCCTGGCAGAAAAACCAACACAATACATCAGTTCTGTGAAAAATAGGGTTAAATATAAATTTTCAAAGCAGACATTTCAAATCCAGCTGTCCCCTTGAGCAGTAAAGGCAAACCTGCCGTTTAACGTGTTGACATTTCCATTTTCTTTCTTTCACATGTGATCCTTCATTATGCCAGCTGTTTAAAGTCTTTGTCACAGTCGTTGCCTTTTTTTCCCACATTTTCTTCAGTTGCCTTTTTAAAAATCTGTATCTTTTCCCTTCTCTGGGGATTTTTTTTCCTATTGATCAAACCAAGATCTGAAATATGTCTACTTTTAAATATTTGTGCACACCTTCATCTCAGACAGCATGGATTTGATTTCAGCCTTATTTTTGCTCTTCTCCACATCCATCTTATTATGCCTCTGCACTTTCTCCTCCTTTTGTCTCTCCTCTTAGCATCAAGCACCTTCACTCAGCTTTGTCTCTCTCCATCTCCATGCTTTTCTATAGTTTCTTTGATCTTCCTCTCCAAGCTTCTGATAAGCAGCCTGTGTGGTGTGAGCTAGTTTGTGTATTTTAGGTATGTCTCCTTTGCATTAATTAGCCTTCCTGTATTTGGCTTTCTCTCCACAGTATTTTGACGTTGAAGGAAATATTCTCTCCCTGTTATTCTTTTAACTGTTCTGCCTGGATGCTTTTTTAACAGTGATCCCAGTTTTTTTTTTTTTTTTTACTGGGAGTCTGTGGCTGAATCGTTACTAAGGAAATTAAGAAAACTCTTTTTTTCCCTTAGCTTTTTCTTTTTCAACAGTTTTTCTGTCCAATGAGACTCTAAATAGACATATGTCACAAAACCTGGTTGATTTTAAACTTTTTCACTGACTTATTTTTGATAGTTTTGGTAATAAAGATTTATGTGACAATAAACAGCTGCTAAACTGCTCAGTGGTGTCAGTCTGCTGTGGTTTTAGATACTGTACACATAAATACCCTTCTGCTAACATCCCTGCTTTTATCTAAACAAATCCTCTTATTGTCAATACAGATTTTATCATCAAAGCCTCCATTGTGGTGAAAGCCTTTTTCTCATTTGTCAGGTTTAAAAAAAAGAAAGAAAATAAAGCCTGTTAGATCATCTGCGTGAGGTTTCAAGGATGAAAAAGACTTAATTTGCATTAGATAATAAAAATCTGAGGTATCATTTATAAACACAAGCTTAAAATCAATTCTGATCTTGAACTTAACATTTTAATTATGGACATTCTAGCTTTTCTTTCCCTGAATAACTTACCTTCTATGGTTCAAGTCTAGAAAGAGAGGGGATGCAATCTGAGTTTGTACAGGTCAGGTTCATTCATGGTTTAGTTTTTGCTTTTTAGTTTGTTTTTCAGAAGAAATTCTGCTACTCAAATATGCTATATGCAGTATCTGTTGACCGTTCACTATTTAGTGCTTTTCTAGGTCTGCACATTTCACTTTTAAGTGCATCAGAGTAGATATTTATATAGCCTTTTAGTGAAAATGCTATATATCTTATAAGTGTATAACTGAAGTCATTTTCCTGTTACGATGTTGCAGTGTTACATTTTGGGGCACATATGTCTGTATTAAATGTTGCATACGGATGATGAACAATGTGTGAGGAGTTAAAGATTAAAGGTGTGAGAAAGTAATTGCCAGACTCAGTGTGGTTCAAATCCACCGGAAGTATTCTGCACATATTATACCAAACTAGATGCCAATGTAAGGCAGGGAAAACATAGATGTCATAGTGTGTTCACGTTTTCTGAGGATATATTTAGTCTGCAAACAATTTCTCAATTCTAGCCTTAGGATAGTGTTTAAATGCTCACACTGTGGGATCAACATCTAAAAATCCAATCTCAGTACATTTCTAATCTCTTAGCCAATTATACATATTTTACAATTATACATATACCGGTATGTCCATCCATCCATTCATCCATCCATCCATCCATCCATCCATCCATCCATCCATCCATCCATCCATCCATCCATCC
>JAOXYM010000016.1:18193001-18206332 GCA_028567055.1 Leptatherina wallacei | reverse complement strand
CTTTAATAGAAAAGATTTAATCACAAATGGTAAGGCGGTGGTACATGGTGAGAAACAATCAGCTAGGTCTTTTCATCAAACATTAATAAATACAGAATATTTCTAACTATATCCTTTGAGTTATCTTTGCTTTTCCATGAAAAGATAAAACGTTGTTGGATTTCTTTCAGTCCCATTATATTGTACTGTAAAAAACAGCATGAGGGAAGCAAAACATGTAAAAGGAGCATGAAAGGGAGAAGAAGAAAAAAAAGAATAATTAAAGAACAAAAGAAGAAATACCCGCAGGAGCTGACTTTGGATATTTGTCTAATTTCACTGTATGCCAGGGGTGAAGCTTTTTATCCAAACACCTCTGAGTGCTAATGATGTTTAATGCATTAATAAAAACATGAAGGGGGAAATATGAGCGATGCAGTCGGATCGAGGAGCGCTACGCAGCAGAAATGTTTTAATAAAACTGCCTTATGCATTCTCAAATCATATTTTCCTGAGGATTATAACAGAAGATTGCAAGACACAAGTCTCACTTAATGTATTAGTACAGGGACACTTGGTTTAACCTTAAACCAACAATTCCAACAGAAAGAAAAATTGATCACCTTTGTTACTTCATGGTGATTCTCAGCAGGTCAGTTTTGGGGATATGTTTCAAATTGGTTTAATATATAGTATCAGTATTTTATTTTTTTTCCAGTGTCTAAAATCATCTATATTCATCTAAAAGCTTTAATGATTTAAAATGATGAATAATATCCCTGTGAATAATAATAACCAGGCCCCTTGCCACTGCTTCACACAGTTTGCGGGAAAAAAAAAAAAAAAGATGAGGAAAGACTTAATGTACTGTCCAGTGAAGTCATGTTTTAGCTTATTAGATTAATTTACCGACACATTTTTGATGAGCTCCCCCTCGACAGACAGACCAAGGATGCATGAATATTCAACTCTTTCCTGCACAGGAATATCCTGGTGGTGGTTTTATGTATAAATCATGACCGTGGATTAGAGAGAAATATGTGTAAATTCAGTTTCTGGAGGTCTCTGTCGCATGTCCCAGCAGTGAGCTCAGTGGTCAGTATTTATGCACTTTGAAAGCTTTCATACATGGATGCTGAAAGATGGATAGTACCAAGGAGGGACACTCGAAATCTGAGTTGTAATGATTGTAATACTTGGCAGCAAATGTTACTGTAGTGTGGATTCTTTATTTTTCTTCTCAGCTCTGTTCTCTGCTGTCTCTAAGAGATGTCATGTTTTAATGTATGCAGCTAGCCAGACTGACACTCACATTGAATGTATGTTCTTCCTGTGTAGTTTAGAAGGATGTTTGTTCAGACATGGGACAAATCCAGCCGACTGTCTCTCCCTGCTGACAGAACAACATCCATGCAACAACAAACACCAAACACCAGCACAGAAGGAGTCTCATGGTGAAACCCAACATAGCATAAATCATACATGTATGGACTCCAAGCCCGACCTTCAAACTGCTGCTTTTCCATTTAGGAGTTATGCCTGCATCATATTTGTAATTTGTTGATAAGGTGCAAAGAAAAGTAAAACTTGAACATTTTGGCACTTTCGAATGCTTTGAAACAATCTTGGCACCTGATCAACTCAGCCATAATCCATTTGATACATTTGGTAATTGTTCCTTTTAGTATTTGAACAGTAATCTATTTCTGATGCACACTTTGTATCCCTGGTTGTGTTAATTGAGGCTGTGTTTATTATAGCGACACAGTGCTGTAGATATAAGACAAAGGTCTTTAACTGATAACTGAGAGTGAAGCTCTGTGACTATGACTGTGAGGAGGTTTTTGCTGCCAGGTTTCTTTACGAGCACAGCCAGCAGGCCTGCAGTGACTCTCTCTGTGCTGTCCACTGCTTTATGAGACTGAGAGACATAGAGCCATGAGAGGCTCATGCAGGGGATTTTATGGATATCATATAGGAGCTTCTTCTCCCTGAGGACATATAGTGGATGTGAAAGAAATTTAGAAAGAGAGAAAAAAAATGTTTGAGTGTGTGCACCAGAAAAGCTGAGGCACTGGCTCTGAAGTAGAAAGACAATGCTTTTAACCATTACCTGAAGGCTGAAACTCTGAGCATGCATGCATGTGTGTGTTCCTACCCTGAAGCCAAAAGCTTGTTTTCTGACAGATGTCTCTGTCTAACACACTTCATTGTGATGTCATCATCCTGAGATGGCGTTTCTTGGTCCTCTCTGGGGTTAGCAGAGGCATCAAAGCACAACGAAACTGAAAGAGAAGCAGCAAACAGGTACATGATAGATGTGAGCAACTTGTCAAAATTCATGGTCTCTTGTGATGACGGTGTATGCACATCTTTCATGTGCAGATGTGCATGTCCATTTGGAGATACAGTGTTAAGTTTGCTGCATCACGTGTGCCCCAGATGGCCAGAATAAACTTTATCCAGCAGTTATTTTGAGAGTGGTTTGCCCATGTTCTAAGAAATTAATACCACGCAAAGGCTAGATGTAGTGTCGGAAAATCTTTTATACTGCAAATGTTGTTGACTTTATTCTAAGCTCAACATCAACTAAATACTGACCTCTTTTAGTGTCTCAATGTACATGTGTCATTATCCATGACAGAAACAAGGAAAATGGACCCTAACATAGGAAGAGGCAGGTAGACATAGGAAATAGGATTCATTTAAAGAAACTAGTTGCTGTAAGGTTTAAGCAGGGGGAAGCACCTTACTTACTGAATGCAGGATGGTTGCATCCACTGAGATGTACAACCACAGAAAAGAAGCAAGGAATCCCACAGTTGGCAGAGATCTGTTTTTTTTTTACTAACTTTGCATGTTACAGAATATATTTACATCATACCAAAGTTTCTTAGGGCAGGGTTGAAGGAGGGCCCGGGCAGGGATTGAACCCCAAGCCTCACGGGTGAGAATCATGCACACCAACCAGTCAGCCAAAGGGATATCCCTGTGGTCAAATAGCCAGGGAATATGATCAATTGGAGGCATAAGCCGCTTTTAGACTTGCATTGCGGAATATGTGCGTTAAGTCCATCCGCTCTTTTACCAGACTTGCCTTTTCAAACATATCGCTTCCTCACGGACTTTTTACATTGCTGCTATGTTCAGATATGGTGAAATGTTCGATTGTCGAAACAGGGTAGGACGTCTTTGTGTTGTGACTTGTCCGGAACATTTTCTTGTATGTTCAGGCAAAACGACGTGCCGCAACATTTCCGCTCTTATGACATGGGGGCTAGCCGGTAAATGTCCACTACACCTCCGAGGTAAAAGAGCGGAACGTTTGTCTGAATGCAAGCGGTATAAAAGAATAAGTCTGCAACATTACCACTTTTCAGAGCAAGTCTAGTGACAGGACCTCACTGTCACATTACGATCTATTCTTACAACTAAATACTGACTTCTTTTAGTGTCTCAATGTACACCAATGTACATAACCAAATAGTCCCCTTTCATCATTCATATACAAAGGAAGAAAAGACAGTTGCACAAGTTTGACAAGAAATCCTTGAACACTAAGTTAATGATGACAGGCAGACCAGTGAAAGCCATAAGGTAAAGAAGCCCTGCCAATGTTTCCCCTCAAATGCAGCGCGTACACACACATCCAGCAGATGTTTTTTTTTTGACTTGATCAAAAGCTTTGAAGCAGTGAGTCAATTTCAAAGCAGATGTATCACAGTGATTCAGTGCTTCACAATGTTTCCCCATCTCTTGTCGCTTCAAATGCAGGGTGATAAAGAACTTGGAGAAATATTAAATAACAAAACTCAAAACAAATTCCAGAAAAACTAACTAAATAAAGCTCAGAAGAAGTAAAGACAAACCAGGACAGGAAAGACAAGGATTTGCCTCCGAGCAAAGAAAACCAAGGAGTATTTATTTTATACTGAGAGAGCTAATGATTAAACAAGGACCAGGTGCAGTAATCAGCAACTAAGAATCAAGTGAAACAGAGCAGGGATAAAATACAACAAATACACCGGGGGGTGGTTACTCCACAAACATCCTGTTGTAGGTCCCAAAAGGACATACAACCCAGCAGAGAAGAGGCAGTTCACACTGATGGAGCACAATGTCAGGAGACATGGCTGCAGGACCAGATGGGATTACCAGACTTGGACTGCGAGCCTCTGCTGACCAGCTAGCACTGGTGTTTACCACCATCTTTAACCTCTCCCTCTCACAGTGCATTGTCCTCGGGTGCTTATGGCAGTCTGTCATTGTTCCCCAAGAAAACCACCACCCTGAATGACTACCACCCAGTAGCCCTGACATCTGTGGTGATGAAGTGTTTTGAGCAGCTGGTCAAAATATTCATCAGTTCCTTCCTTCCTGCTGTCCTGGACCCCCTGCAGTTTCCGTACCTGCTCCACACAACCATCACCTAACTGGACTCTGGGAGGGAGGAAATATGTGTGAACGCTATTTGTGGATAATCCATCAGCATTCAACACCATAGTCCATCCCAGGCTGGCCACCTAGCTGATTGACCACTGAACTTTTCTCTGTCCAGATGGGTCTTCAGCTTCCCGACTGGCAGACTACAGGTGGTTCATGCAGGTAACCACACCTCATCCCACTCACCCTCAACACAGAGCTACTCAAGGGTGTGTACTTAGCCCCCTGCTGTACACACTCTACACCTACGTCTGCTCGACCCACATGAGAAGACAACATCATCTTCAAGTTTGCTAATGACCTTGTTGTGGTTGGTCTCATCTCCAACAACGACCAATCGGTGTACACGAGAGAGATTCGCTAACTGGAGTATTGCTGCCAGCTCAACAACCTCCAGATATTCGTCACCAAACTAAAAAACTAATCATGGACTTTAGTCGGAAGCAGGTGAGGAGCTACACCCCGCTCACCATTGGTGTGACACAAGTGTAGAGGGTGGACAGCTTGAGATATCTCGGGGTCAACATCTCAGAGGATCTGACATGGACTACCCAAATCAACGTTGTGGTAAAGAAGGCCCGCCAGCATCTCTACCGCCTGAGATGTCTGTGGGACTTTCGATTTCCAGCCAGGATTCTGAAGAACTTTTACACATGCACTGTGGAGAGTATCCTTACAGGGAGTATCATCATATGGATGGGAGTAGCTCTAAGCAGGACATTCTGGCCATCAGGACGGTGGTCTGCTTAGCTGAGCGTATCATCAGAACCACGTCCCCTAACCACAAGACATTTAAAACAAACGCTTCAGAACTAGGGTCACCAGAATCCTCAAAGAACCCACTCACCCCTGCCATAGACTATTTACTCTGTTGCCTTCAGGGGGACGTCACCCTGCCTGAAGGCTCACACAGAGAGGATGAGGAAGAGCTTCTTTCCTCAGGCCATTCACATCCTCAACAGACAGTGACGATTGCACATATTTCTATTTCATTTCACATCTGGTCTTGTTTTGTTTTTTTGTCCTGTTGTGTACGCATCTGGAGCAGGTGCACAAAGTATTTCACTGCCAATGTACCACGTATGATGTGTATGTGAGAAATAAAAGATTACTACAGAATATAAACAGATTACTCAACCTGAACTAAACACTACCTTGGGTGGAAACCAAATAAGACTTGAAAATGAAAACCAACAAGAACTAAAGCAAAAAACAGAATCAAAACCAACAATAATGACAACACCATGAAAATATGTGAGTTACATCTGACCCAACAGTTTTAAACCCTGTGTTGTTACACTTTGGGATTTTTGTGAGACAAACATACTGTAGGTATTAGGCATGCTGAGGTGAGACTGGACTTGTTGATTGGAAGTAAATGAGGTGTGGCTTTGAGTCAGTTTAACATTTGTTTATGTTTAAGAAGGCACTGTGAGACATCAGTGGCTCCAGCTAGTTTTACACCTTGTCTTAAGTCACAGAGATGATGTTCAGTGGAATTTAGTGTTTTTTGTGCATTAAATTGTGTGCTGTGTATATATTACAAAACTATGTTTTTGTGAAGCCCAAAAGCTGCCTTGTAAGATTTCACAGCCAAAAGAAGAATTAAAGTGAACTGATGTCTAGTACTGGCAGCTCAGTTTAATTTTACGGTGTGCTGACAGTGGTGGCTCCTGGGTGGCTTGATCTGATTGGTCGTTCACTTGTAATAGACCGAGTCTTTCTCTATTCTCCTGGAGAATGCTAAACGGTTTCCACAGAAGATTTTCCAGATGGCTCCGTGTGCCAAAGCATCTGGTGTGTCAGGTTAGTTAAAAGGTGCACAATAGGTACAAAACTGTCTGAAGTTGCATATTATTAAACAATAGTTTAAGGCTTGGTTTTAGTTTCTAACATTCCAATAAAAACCTTTTCATTTCTGGAGCATTTGCTGTGAATCAACAGATTGTATCTTTTGAAGATGTAAACTAAAAGCATTTCTATATTATTATATTCTCAACCATAAAAAAAGATCTTTTCTTTTTCTCCATTCATGTTTAAACAGTATGTTTCCTCCATCTTTAGCTTAGTGAAAATAAAAGATGATATGTTAGAGAAAGTTGCCTTTCCGTGTCAGCATCCCCCTGGTCAGTTTCTCCATCAGAGTCCCTCTCCGTCAGTGCCGCTGCTTCTTTGGGATTCAGCAAGATGAAGGCCAGCTTGCAGCTGACAGCTGCTAGAGCTGTCGATTCCTCCAGCTGGATGGATTTGCACAACTTTGACTTTAAATTAGTTAAATGAAGCCCCAAAGGAGTGTAAATGAGCTTGCCCACAGCCCTCCAACACAACAAACAGAGTAAACTTATCTTCCATTCAGAGTAAAAATGTACTTTCTGCTGTCACCGTGGGGATAATGAAGAAGCAGGATAGCACCAAGATGAAACCTGGAAGCACAATGAAAGAAAACCTGTTAAGCAACAGCTCTTCAGAAAAGCCATTAAAACAAAGTGAGATATCTTCACTTGACTGTTGTCAGTTGAGCAACGGGGCTGGGGGATGATGGGAATTCATTAGTGAGCAAAATATTCCCTCTCACTGCCTCAGTTCAGTGTTCTGTGTAATAAATAAGATAATAAATGAAAACTTTAAAGTAAAATAAAATCTCTGGGCATGCACATTAGACTTAGATTCAGGTGAATATAGGATGGGGACAAATTGCATTAGAAATGACAGATTCGTGAAAATGCCAATGCATATGATAAATCTGATGAATATAAACTCAAACTATTTGAACTGACTTAAAAATGCAAAGCATAATCCATATCCAAGGCAATACTTTACACTTTCATGTCTTGAAATAAAAACATGATTCAGAGCTTCATCACTTTTCTTCCCAATTTTATTCTCTCTTTTACTTAACCACACAAATCCCATTCCTTGCTGTGGTTAGTGCAGAAAGGCTGTATTTATTTTCACAGCATCTACGAGGCAAGCATAGTTCAGTCTGGATTAAGCTTCCTGGCCAGCAGCTGTTTTGTAGAGGTTTGGTCACCTCTAGGTGCTGACCTCACATGTTCATTGAAATCGTAAAGTCAGAGTTTGACTGTGAATTTCCAACGCTATTGATTTTTCTTCCTTTAAAGATTAAATCCTGCTGGGTAAGCAATGGAAGATGCTTCTGAATTGGCCATAGGTCAAGGTTTTAGTAAATTGTAGGGGGAAAAAATTATCTGGTTTATTAACTAAAGTGGAAATTTATTATTTATACACCTGGTACGTTAAGAAACCCACTCCATATTTAGGAAATACTGCCAGTTGGATGCTGCTTGGGTGCAATAAAAGTGTAATGCTTGTGTAAAAGCTGTTAGAGGAAACTATTATGCTCTTTCTGACTATATCTTTACTTTAGGACTGCACTATGCTGGCTTTGCATGATTGGGTGCTGAAAAAGAAAAAGGAAATCCCTTTTTATCTTGCACTGACTCTTTATGCATTCCTTCCATTCCTCACTGGCTGAAATCTGTTCTCTTTGGAGAAAGCAGAGGGCAGTTGTTCACTGGCTGATCCAAAACTTGTGTGGAAGTTCTCTGCAGAAGCCAGAGAGTCTCTTGTTTCTTTCTTCTTCCTTTTTTTTTTCAGAAATGTGAACTTCTTGAATCCATGTGTTGAATTTAAAGTTGTGATGGATGAAGTTGAAGCTAGATTTCAATACAACTGTTAGACGGTAAAAGTGAATTTAGTGGCCGGAGCAGTTATCCAAGTTTTGGTATGGCACCTGTGACCTGACAGATGTTTTGGCAGCTAATACAGGCTTTCTTTTACCTCATGTAAAAATGTCTTTACATTGATTTGAAAAAAAAAAACTTCAGTAAGAAAGGACCTAACATGACACATAAAAACAAAGATCATAAAGAAAGGATCAGTGGATCAACACTTCTAATAGATGGATGGGGATAGATGAATGGTGTTTGATGTTAACCTCTGCTTTGGGTGTGGGGAAACAAGAGCAACAGGCATTTTAAAACCAGGTCATTCAGCATCAAAAGAAATTAAAATGGCCTTAAATATGCAGCACTGGCCTTCAAAGAGCACACAAAGAATCCCAACAGTCCACATGAAGAGAATAAGAAAACTACAAAAGTATTTCTGCGTGAACAGCCTGATAGTAACTCTGCACTGCCTCATGTTTGTAGAGAAACTCATTGTTTTAACCTGATTCCACCATAGAAAAAGGAAAATGTAAGACCTCCACTGGTTCACAGCAAGAAACCCTGCATGATCCAAACAGGCTCACGAACTGGACAATCACTTTTCTAACTCATATGATACAATTTACGTCGAGATATATGATGACATTAATCAGTCTCTTGCTATGTTCATCATATCATCTTTTCAGATCTCATCTTGACAATACACATCTTGACAATACACCCACAGGTTTTTCTGCTGTGATATGCTTTGGTGACTGATTAATGTTAGGAGTTAAAAATATATGGGTGTACACTCTCATAGCACCTTTGATTGTCTCTAGCCCCTCTGACAACCTTATTTGGAATAAACAGATAGGGCAGATGGAGAAATGGGTTTGAAGAATAAATTGAAAGCATTCATGGGTCATGGTTCCCATCATTCAATGTGTTGCCATCTGTTGCAATCTCAGTGTTTTACTGGATTATGACTATGGATTATGGAGACATGGCTGACACAATCACACCAGTACAATTTGGTTTGATTCACCCTATCAGTATCACTGTGCCTTCCTATATATATTCATCTTAGCCAGATCTCTTTCAACTGTTTTATTTGCTTTTTGAAAGCTTCTGGCATTGAGGGTTAAAGAAGCACTATTGAACTGGCAGATTTCCTCAGTGATGTGCCCCTAACGACGCCCCGTAACGACGGCTAATTCTACATCCACCTTGCATCCTACCTGTACTCTCTCCAACGAGTAAAAGTCTTGTCTTATCTCTTGTTCTGTCCTTTCTTCTCTTTCTCTGATAATGTATTTTTGCGTGTCTTTTATGAATCAACCATGGTGTGCATTCAAAACAGCCAGTGTGTTGGCACACAGGCAGTTGCCAAACGTTACTGTGTCATCAAAATGAGTCAGAAACAGATTTTTATAAGGTCAGAAAGTTGCATAATGTTACTTTAAGGGCTAAGGTTTCATTCCAGAATTTACATGTGGTTGCAAACCCCCCTCAAAAAAAACAGAAAGAGGAATAAATTAACTAAGAAAATGACAAAAAAAATAATGAAGGTGAGTAGATTTAGGTTCGTACAGTACCAAGGTGTTATTAGCACAGCGCATATTTCTGCACCGTTGCCACCCTCATGAGACAGTACTATTTTAAGCAGGATCATTCAACATGTTTTTAAACCCAGTTTTCATGTATCAGACAAATGTTGGAGGCCAGACCAAGGCAAACTGGTGATTCAGTCGGCAGTCATCAGTCAGTGTATGTAAGCTACAAAGAAGTGATATGAGACTTGTAGAGGTGTCTCCAACTGGGCATGTTTGATATTTAAGAGTCAGAAAGAGAGGAGTGTTGACCCATTAGCGAGGAGCGACAGCTAATGAGAAGATTAGAGATGTAGGCAAGGGGTGTGACAGGAGGAAACCTGGAAAAAGAAAAACTGCAAACATTCAACAAAGATGATGGAGAGTGGGGGTAAAAAGAAAGAGAATTAGTTTAAATAATGTTGAAAACGTTTAAGATGCTATCTGCATTGAGACTTTCGCAAATGTATGTTTTCATGTAATATTTTGCGGCCACTTTGGGTTGTATCAGAAATAAGTGCAACAGCCCAGGGTGTGCTCTTCTGTGGAAAACATAGAAATCGAAGTGGACCTCTCTTTGCCGCCTTCCCGGACGGGCGCATGGTCCTCTTCGTGGTGGGGTGGCTGGGGTCCGTGCTCCTGATCGCCTGGGTCTCTGGGTATCTATTTACCAATAGATACTCTCAGCTAGTTTTCTTTGTGTGTGTTTGTGTGCTGTCCCCTCCGGTCAGGTCCAGCAATAAGATGTAAATTTAGTAATACACAATCATTCAAAATAAAAAACTAAAATAAATAAAAAGATTTCATATTTTCAAGAGGGACTTTATAAATGTAAAGCTCCTCTTGACAAAGTAAATTTTCTCGGCACAAAACAGCAACCAGTCAGTCACTCTGCTTGCTACAATGCTGGACTAGACAAGTAAAAAAAGAAAAAAAAGAAATCGAAGTGGATAAAGGTCTGTTTTGTTGTGGGATAAAACCGAATATGAAAATAATATCCAAACTGTCAGCCAGTCTGCATACAATCAATGTCTAGTCTAATCTCTGAAGTCTACGTACTATAACCTTTTTCTAAAGCTGTCTGTCCATCTGAATTGGTATGTCTGCCTGCTTGGTTCAGAGCAACACAGATGGATTCCTCTGTGCAAGTATAAACAAGTTCCTGAAAAATACTGTTGTAGCTTAAGCAATGCAACAGTCTAACAACATCGAACCTCTTGTAGGTGGCTTAACATGAGCTGTTTTTTTAGTCTACAGTGTGACTTGAACTAGCTATGATGTGGTTTCTCAATGGTACTAGAGGTTTTCTCCTCCCCTTATTTCTCGTTTTGACTGATCGCTCTAATGGTGGTTGAAGATGGTGTTGATTTAACAACAGAATGGTAATCATTACTTCATCATCCAGAGGCTGCTAAATCGCCTGTCACTCGTCCTTACTTTGCAACTTCAAACATAACTGTCAGTTTATTGACATAATTTATACGGATAAAGAGCCCCTTACAGTTACCTCCTGGCCAGAATGAATCTACTAATCTTGCACATACACACACGCACACACAAGCTCTGCAGAGTCTCACCTCTAATTTCCCATTATCATCCTGCAATGTCTTTGAATTATTCATGGAATGGACCCGCTGTAGGGGGAAAGTGAAGAGAAAAGAATTGGTGGGAAAATGGAAATCAAGTGAAAGGGTAGACGAGAGAGACTGAATCAAAGGTGATTAAAAACAACAGAAACAGACATTAAAAAAAAACAAGTTAAAAACCAGAGCAAAGACACAGAAAGAAAAAAAAACTGAAAATAAGGAGTCAAAGAAGATTAAGGGATCGTTTAAGGAGAGGACATTTGGAGAGTAAAGAGATAAATAGGAGATGATGGATGGAAGAACAGACATGCAGTGGTGGGAACGAGTAAATATCTTTCTCCATGCAGTTCAGGTAGATCAGATGTCCCCAGCAATGTAGTGATAAAGCAGACATGTCTGTCAGCTCATAGATTGTTCCAAATTAGTGGAGCTTTCATTCAGCATATGCCTGCTTTAACAGAGAGTGAAAGGATGGGTGGTGAAGAGCAGCCGTACAGAGATTTCATTCTTTTTTTCCCCACCTGTCCCGCTGGTCCACCTGATTCTCTCCACCAACTGTAAGCAAGCCTGAGGACTTGTGCCTCTAAACCGAGTCCTCTCTGAATATTCATTGGCTTAATTTGCATCGCTCACAGATGGAGAAAACAGATGCTCGTTACGGCAAGTGTCAATTTTCAAAAATTTGCTTTCATGACAAAACAAATAAAGCTGTACAGGGGGATGGAGCGACTCAAAGCCTCCTGGCAGAGCTGCCAAGTGTGTTTCTGTGTGTGCAAGACAGGTGATGCAGGGAAAAGTTTGAAGCGTTTGTGTGCTTGTGTTGTGCACAGTCCATATCTGAAGTATGTATGGAGTGTAGAGTGAGTACAACTTGTGTTTTCCGTAAGAATGACAAAGATATTCTTGCTTCAAACACTTTGTCAATTGTATTTTCCCACGCTGATGAACCCTAAATTCTGTCATCACATCTCTGGTCCAATGATCTTCTTGTCTCCTACATTTCAAGCCAATCACTCCAACCCTTGTTCTTTAAAGATGTCTTCTGTGCTGTCCTCCCCTTTCCAGGCTGACTTTAGACTCTGAAGGGGGCCTATCCTATCCCACTCCCTTCATGCGCATCTGACATGAAGCTTTGGAGTCTAATTGACCAACAGTATCAACTATTGTACAGCAATACATTTTTATGATTTTTAAATTGATTTTTCTTTTTTGAAACAGAATGTAAATGCTTGTGGATATCTAATTGGATTTCTTGTCCCTTTAGCACATATATCAAGACACAACCTGCATTTCCATTACAGTTTATTGCAAAACAAAAAGCGATATTTGTCAAATTTCGACATAGTACAATCGCAGGTGTTTCCATTGAATGGTGTTTAGCACATAAAGAAAATTCTCATAAAATCTCGTCCCGCGAGACTCCGCTTTGAAGTGGATGGAGATACAAAACGTTTTGTGTTTTGGAGCAGCTGTTTAGGTTACTGCTACTGCTGCTGCCACAATCCTCTTCAGAAGATGAAAGCAGCGGGTGATAGTTCAAAGGCAAAGTCCGTATGTAAGGGAGTGGACACAAATAAGGGATGAATTATGGATTTAGAATTTCAGAATGACCCGGGATACGATTAATGAACTGTGTGATGCCAATAAACCTCTTGTGGCACCAGACTTTTCATGCCCCCGGGAGGCTATTCCTACTCGGTAGCGAGCGGTTATCACCCTTTACAAACTGGTATCTTGCTCCAAGTACACATCCGTTGACGTGGAAATACGAAATTGAGGTGTTTCCTTTACCATTTTATATTGGAATATTTAGGTTTTGCACAAATCTAGGGGTAATTAATGGAAACACAACCTTTATCACAAATAAGACATTCCTAAATCTCAGTGTCCTTTGTTTCTGATGTCAGCAGTGATTGGTGATAACACATCATTATGACCATTTACTGTACAGCATGCACAGCATAATACACACAATAATGACCATGAAGTGCACATCTTTACAATTCCTCTTTGTAATATTTCTTACCTGGAGTGTTTCATTTGGACCAATTTTATAAAGTACA
>JAOXYM010000016.1:18066308-18078813 GCA_028567055.1 Leptatherina wallacei | reverse complement strand
GAGAGACTTTTGGGCGGGATGGTGCTGGGGTAGTTCTGGGGTGGTATGTGGGGGGTGGGTGGGCGGGGGGAAGGAATTGGTGGGTGTATGTGGATGGGTGGGGGAGGGCAGGAGTGTGTGTGGGGGATGTTTATTTTGGGGGGGGGATGTGTGGGTTGGCGGGGGACAAGGGGGTGGGTGTAGAGGGGAGGGAGAAGAGGGGGGTGGTGTATGTGGGTGGGCGGAGGGAGGGTGCGTGGTTGGGGCACTGGGGTGGGGACTGGCCATCTGTTCCTTTTTTTTTTAAAGAAATTTTACAACTCAGATATTAGTATTGTGAATCGTATGCAGTGACTTCTTGAACTTTAGTTTTTATTCTTTTGCACTGAAGTGAATTGTGTTTTTACCTCTGTTTTTGGTTGGGGAATGGGAAAACACTAAAGATTCTATTTATTGACATCTACAAGATCACTTAGATACACATGGCCTTACAGTGTAATATCTGATTTCATCCTTTGTTCAAATTTTGGTCTTTATATTCCTCTTCATAATCACCCAGTAACAATAGTGCAGATAGTTTTGCCCTGTCTTCTGTTGTTTCCATGTATAAAGGAGTTGTACTGCTATTTTAAGTGACTGAGCCTCTGTAAAGCTGATGCTGCTCAGATGCTTATATTTGACTTTCATTTCTCTGATATTTTCCAAATTCTAGGGAAAATACCCGTCCTACTGGCAGAAATTTGTCTGGCACAACTCCACGGCAAGCACTCCCGATCTGGCTCCTGATGCTGCATGCATATCAGGTAGAAATCCAAAGACTTAGGACATCAATAAAGGTGACTTTGATGCAATATTATGTTATTCATTTGTAAATGCTGGTTGGATAAAATGCTACACCATTTATCAACTGAGGAATAAAGTTTTATGTTTAAGATGGCTCTTTAAAAGATAAGGACATGCACAGAAAAAATCTCCGGACAACTTTTGTGTTGTCTCACAGAATTTTGCCTGGAGCTGGAAAACCTTTTTAACTTTTACTTAAACTTTTTTAGTTTATTAGCTAAAGTTTTATATTAAAACTGTAATCAAGTATTTGGAACCTATCATAAATAGTTTGCTCAGAATCCTTCTAGTGTTCACAGATAAACTGCAAGCAAAGATGTCAACAAAAATGTGCTCAATAGACTGCCTCTTAGAACTTTAAAAGTATCTTTCAAGGTAAAAAGACAAGAAAATAAAGATAAAAAAGACTAGAAAACAAAAAAGAAAAGAGAAACAGAGTGAAGTCTCTGTTGGTGTATACTGTGATCCTCAGTTTGCTGCCAGGTGGTTGAATGCCCATTAGTCTCCCTGTCTGCTCTGCTCTGCCAGCTTCTGGCTCAACAGGCGTACAGAGAGAATAAATTATGATCCACCCACGGGCTATCAGCCTTCTCTGGCCCTGACTCACATTTACACTAGCCTTGCACTTGGGGCAAATTGCATTTTCCCTTCAAATATTTGCTTTTATTAATGTTGTGCAGCATTGTAATTAATCACCTCAACAAAGCTACCATCTGCTTGACCCAAAAAAATGGAATTACACTTTCTTGTCCTGTGATTAAGATGAATATCACATATGGAGCAAAACACAACTTTAACAGAGAAAATATCTGAGGGATGAGCCAGCTACCCTCACCTGTTTGTCTACCTCTGTTCTCAATTCTTATGTCTGGCCTTTTTCTTCACCATTCTGATGTGCTTCCTCAGGACACTCCTGCACTGTAGCATTACAGAATGTTGGGACAAACCTGAAGTAATGAAAATGAATGTTCCCTCTTTGAGTCGGACAGACTTCCATTATGATGCTTATTTGTCAGGGCCAGGGTGCTAGCTCTGGAAAGAGTTATGCTTGGCTCTCGTCAGGCTTGCTGGGGTGAAAACGTCTGCCCAGCTAATCCAGTAGGACAGCTCTGCCCAGCTGCATGGGTCCTTATTCTGCATTTCTGTCCCTTTCTGCAGTCTTTCTTCTTGAAAAGTATCCTGCAATTTCTTGCCTCACTTCTTTGATTCTGTTTATTATATTAGATTATATTTTTCAAATTTTGGACACCAAGTCTTTGGGACAGACAGATTAGATCCTCAAACGATTGAAGGAATATTCCAAAAGGAACACTGGAAACTTCAAAAGAAAGTCCAAACTGTTACGTCCAGTCTTTTTTTTTTTTCACAGTTTCTCCTTATAATATTTATATCAGATATATCAGATATATCAGATATCACTTGTATCAGTCAAAAGTTTGGACTCATCTGCTCATTTACAATGAATGGGTTGATGTGTCCAAACTTTTTACTAGTATTGTGGTATAACATTATATGATTATATGATATAAGTGCTGCAACTATCTGTTCATTGGGTTGGGGAAAAAATAATTCACATATGGAAAAAAATTTGTTTCACGATTTTTAAATAGGCCCTGAGACAGACTGGTGACCTGTCCAGGGTGTACCGTGCCTCTCACCTGATACTTGCTGGGATAGGCTCCAGCCCACCCGCGACCCTGCATGGATTAAGCGGTACAGAAAATGGATGGATGGATGGATTTTTAAATAGATTTTTTTTTTTTTTCAGAAAATTTGCTTGGAATTTTTTTCTAACTTGTCTTGTCAGGCATTATAGCAAGCAGGATGATGGTCTGGCTGCTGTGTTGTTTTCCAAATTGAGATGCTGCTGAATGACTTTAAAAAACAATCACAACAGAAGTAATCTAAGGTTCCCTTTCCTCGAGAACAGCTTTAAATTTAAAAAACTAAATACCCTGATCTTATTTATCTTATTCTCATGTTGACATGTATTTACATGGTGTTTTCCTGCTCCGGTGTCCCAACAACTTCATGTTCGTCGGGAACGCATGCCATCAGTCTCCTCGTCATTGTCATTTCCGAGGCGCATTACTGGTTAAAACCAACGTTTTGTTGCACATTTAGCTTCTGTCTCTTAATACTCGTCAACTAGCAAGCTAGCTAGTGCCATGCCTGCATGCCATGCCGTGTGCACACAGGGGAGCTTAACTCACGGACAGAGCTGGATTGGATGCAGCTACTCTCCGTGCTTCTTTCCTGTCTCTCATGACCAAACTAGACATATGGAGGACAGGTCTAAAAACAGACACTTCAAATAATAACGGTATGAAGTTATATGAAAACCATTTGGGGATTTGATTAAAAAGAAAAAGTAGATGTAACCAAACTTTGACAGGTAAAGTATAACTTTTGAAATATTGTTAATCTGTTTTTCTACTTGATTTAATGCAACTATTTTTTCTCTTGAGGTATAAGTTATTTGTGTTTTATACCACCTTTTACTTTAAATATTAGAGAGATCTAAGTGTGTGTGTGTGTGTGTGTGTGTGTGTGTGGGCGGGGGGGTCTTAAGCTTACTGCTGACAGCTGCAGCTGGATTTCTTTTAAATATTAAAAGTTATTATCTGAACATAACAGCATGGGAAGAGTAAGCCTAACTTTCATTCTCCTTCAAGGTGCTTTGCTGAAATTTCTAAGCCTTCCTCCCAAAGATGTCTCCACTGATGAAGGTAGTGTGAACTTAACTTCATTTTCATTTTGCTTGTTTATATTAATGAGATATTAATAATGACCTCCTCCATCATGCTAAGGGTTGAACATCATTTTTTGCAATAGATTTAACTGGACATTTAAGGTTTCTTTCATATGGGACCTCCTAATGTACATATGATGCACTCTTTACGTGAAAAAATGTCATAGACTTAATTATTTTCCAGCTGCACCGGAAGAAGAAAACAATGGAGAGTCTGCATCCAGTGGTACCATGGCCTCAACATTGGTACAAATTCAGTTTGTACCGCTACCCAGTACCTCTACAGCACAAGGTACAAAAAGATTTTCTGCACTGTTTCCCAAAGTCTTAACTAATACATTATGCTGTCAAATTGTTAGAAAAAGACCAGAGCAAATCACTGAAGTTTAATTCTTCCAAAACTGTGAAAATACCAGTCACTTTGCCCATGTACAATTTAGATTTCTGATGAGACCTGTGCTAATGTCAAGGTCTTAGACACTCTGTGATCCACTCTGTGCTTAAGAGGTGTGTTATATAAATAAAAACTTGTTTTCCCAGGTGTACCATCAATTCCAGGTCTCACACATGAGGACGACAACAACGATGAAGGCAACACGAGAAAGACCATATCCAGTGGTGCCATAGTCCCAGAATCCATGCAAGATGAGTCTGCACCCCTTTGTGACACTGACATAACTACTGCACAAGGTAGCAGAAGCCATGAAATCATCAGTGATGACCCTGCACTGTGGCCAAGAGTGCCATCTGATAGCGTGCACTGTCAAATTCTTAGAAAAGGACCAGTGCAAGTCACAAACATTGAATTCCCCCAAAATTCAGAGAATCCCCCTAGGAAATTCACAAAAGAGAATTATAGGAGAACCATGAAAATTGGGAAAACATTTGTCGATCATGGCTAGTATACTCTATGAGCACAGACTCAGTGTTTTGTTTCCCTTGTACTGTTTTTGGAAAGCGTGACAATGCGTTAAGCAACTGTGGCTTCTGTACATGGAAGAACCTAGCTCATCACTTAAAAGAACATGAATATTCAAAGGCGCATCGTGACAACATGACAAACTGGCATGAGCTGCAGAGGAGACTGCAAACCAAAACAACAATGGATCAAAGACAGCAGGAATTGATGCAGATTGAGATTGAATATTGGAAAGGTGTCATAAGGAGAGTGGTAGTCATAATTTGTCATTTGGCAGAACACAACCTGGCTTTAAGAGGGACCACAAGTGAGTTGTATGACCCTCATTATGGGAATTTTCTTGCACATGTTTAACTGATGGCACAGTTCGATTCAGTTATGAGTGACTGGACTGACACAGGACTGGGACTTGTGTCAATTGAGCGTGATATTCACCGATCTTTGGACATGGAGGACATTGTGGTTGCCTTTGCTGAAGCCAAGGCTCGGAAACAACAGTTTTAGTTGTTTTGCACGTGATGACCTTAAAGGTTTTAAGTAGTTAACAGTAGTTAAATGTGTATCTAAAGTACTCTTTTAAAGTATATTTATATTGTGAATTTTTTTCTTGAATATTTTATACTATATTTACTATTATTTCATTATATTATTACTCGCAAAATGCACTTTTGTTAGGCCGATGTTTGTAGTTTGATGGTCATGGTTTCTTTTCTTTTTTTTCTTTCTTACAAATACTCCAATGGAAAAATTATTTTGTGTATATGCCATATATGAAAGCAGCATTTGCACTGAAAGAAAATTTATACAAAGTTTGAGTTTACTTAAACAGTGTTCCTGTGGGGTTTATATTGGTAAGACACTTTTGTAGGGCGGGGGGGGGGTCTCCAAGCCTGTTTAGCTTGGGGCCCCCAAATTCCTTGAAACGGCGCTGCCTATGCAGAAACGCTGCTGTGGCCGTTAATACTCGATGCTCGGGATATACATTTTGTATCTTGTGCGTAAAACTTCTTGGGATACATCCAACTTCTAGGGATGCATCGAGTATACTCGATATATCGCCCAGCCCTAGTCTGTAGACATTGTCTTCATTAAATTTTTTTCACATGGTCTGGGGTCGTTATGGAAACTTGACTATGAGTTCTCATTCATGAGTTGAGGTCTAGGTTGTATGTGCTGTCCATCCATCCATTCCTTCATCCATCCATTTTCTTCCACTTATATGTGATCAGGTCATAGAGGCAGCTGGTTCACGAGGGGAAACCCAGACGCCGTCTCACCAGCTCTGCCTGGGGGATCCCAGCCCTCAAATGTGTTCTGGATTTCCTCTGGGGTCTTGTCCCTGCTGGGGAGACATCCAGGAGGTATCCATTGGATGCCCATATTCAACTTAGCTGACTCCAAGTTCCCCTTTGATACTAAAGCTCCTCACCTCCAAGGGAAACTTATTTCAGCCGCTTGTAACTGTGATCTTATTTGTTTAGTAATTTTCCAAAACTCAGGACTACAGTTAAGGTGAATGAAGATTGACCATTAAATTAAAAAGCTTCACCTTTCAGTTCAGCTCCTTCTTAACAACAAATTGGTGCAACCCCCTCATACAGCAGATGAAGCACCAACCCTTCTGTCAATCTTCTGTCCCCTTTTTTCAGCTAAGATCCATGGCATCATAATTAGAAGAGCCTATATGTGTCGTGTTACATTTATGATCTTGTATTTTCATGGTTAATGCCAAGATGTCACAGCATAGTCATGTTTTACAATTACATCTCACATTACAAATAATATAACGTATCAAATTATAAAGATAATAAGGATAAATGACCATCATCTGCTTTACAGGTGTCCTCATATGCACTACTTTTAATGCATCAACAAGGAATGTTTGGCATTATGGCTCAAATACAGCATTAGCCATATTAGCTAAGCTGAAACTTTATTTAAGTGCTTTGCTAAAGTTGGTTCATAAGAGAAAACACTTACGGTTAGACCTTGCAGAGATGTTTACAACAGCATTACTGGAATGTATCGATTAGTGGAATGAGACAAAAACAGAGGACCAAGCTCTGTACCAGAATCATACTGAACCGTGAAGCCAGCCCCTCTAATAAACAGTAGATACTGATTTATCTTTTTCATTTCAGTCTCTTAAGACTCAGAGCCCATTGAAAGATGTTCAAGTGCTGCTTGAATGGAGACAGATGGAGTTTGTGGTGGAGATTCGCAACAGAGTGGCAGAAGTTACCAGAAGGAATGCTAATTGAACCCTTACAGACTGAAGACAAAAGCCACATATTAGTGTGTTTTTCCCCCTTGTCCAATGTGAAAGGGGTTACTGTCAATATTCTATTAACTCTGATGCTCATGCAAATATACAAGGATAGACGATGATGTTCAGGGTAAAGGGAAGAATTAGATGATGTTCAGGGTAAAGGGAAGAATTAGGACATTGTGTTTGTTGCTAGCTGTAGCCTCACTGAAGCACTGCTCTTTCTTGGCATTCTCCACTTTCAGCATTCTGTCTCCGTTTGGGTCATGTTTTTTCTTCATTTGTGGAGCATTTGTCATTGGCAACTAAAAGGCATCACTCTGTACAAGTTTCATTTTTCTCTTTTTTTCTTTGTGTTTCTTTCATCTTTTGCCTCTCTCTCTTTCTCTGCCTCCCCTGTCTTTACCCCAACACTTGAACCTCTTTAAGCAGCTGAAGGGGAATGCTGGAGCTCTTGTTACTGCAATTGATCTAATAAAAAAAACCTGCCGAATGGTAGTGAAACATCAAAGTTGGCAAAATATAAAAGCCCTCAAAGGTATTGAACTGAGGCACCTCATTTCATTCATTAGTAGAATTCACACTTCACAGACATATGGGGCACAGCGTCTAAACCCACAGGTGCTGATGTAAACCAATTAGACAACTTTATGTAGAACAGTTGAGGCACAGAATGGTAATAATGAAATCCATGCAAACACACACATCTTGATCTTAATCATATGCAAAGAACTTCTTTAATCACATTTTGTGGAGCGATACAATCCATTTGCTTTGAGCTATATTCCACACCCTGGAGTAGTTGGTTTATTGATACACAGATATGCACGCTTTCATCACATCCTATTACTAGTTGGGATTTCATCATGCGTCAACCTCACCAAGGGGAAAAATTGATGTATTTACTGAAATCACACACACAAATGGTAGTGCTTGGTTGCTGGAAACCATCCCACCCACCAGTTAACCGTCCCGCTGAGTGGCTCTGAGCAACTCATAAGATCTCTGAAACCTCTTCAATAATTGAGCACTCACAAATCATTCATAAGGAAGTTGCTTTAGCGACACACTAGTGGCAAAGCACAGCTTTAAGGGCAGAATCTGTTTGTGTTCTCTATTTTTTTTCTCAATGTTTTTATTTGCTTCTGTCATGTCACTTCATAAGACACTGTGCTTGACAGAGCAGGATGTATGTGTAGGGCTGGAGTCTTCACCTAACCTGAGTTTGAACCTAGCTGAGAAGGGAGGGAACTTTGCTGGGCAAGCTAGATAGGGTTGTATCCTCTGCTTGACACACAAGTGCAAAGATATAAAACAGCATAAATATGAAATGTGAAAAAAAATTTAAACACCGTGTACATTTTCCTAAAATGAGTGAGGTTGTGTAAGTGAGTACAGCAGTAGAGCTTGAGTTGCCACTTGGAGGTTTCACACTTGGATGCCTCCAGCAGTGATGGTAATAGGAATAGGCAGAACTCTGAGGCAGACACTTCTAATGGTTTTCTCAAACTGGGAAGAATGGTGACCCCAGAATTACACTCTCTTTGTTGTACTCTCACTCTCCCTTCTCTTGGCCAAGCTTTGTCTCCACAGCGACTTTCTTTCCTTGCAGCCCCCTTTTCTCATGTTTTCCATTAATGATCACCTACCCTTCTATTACTGAAATTACAATTTTGTTACAGAAATATTGCATAATCAAAACTTGTGATAAATAATATTTTGAAGACGTATTGATAATTTAAACATCATTCTAAAATGAAATTATTTTCTATTATTTAACTATTTTCAATAAGTTTTCACTTATTTACCTCCTTATTATAATAATGATAACAACAATGAGCAGTTGTCTGAGATTGGCAGATAACTGCTCTTCCTCCTGAGCTACAGCCACCCTTGCAAAGCACTTTGAAACAATTTACTTGATGTAATGCGCTATATGAATAAAATTATCTATTATTACAGTTTTGCTGTGATTGCAGCAATTGGCTATGTGCATTGTATAGTTCCATATAGTGAGTGAGTGAAGGAGAGAACGAGTGGCCATTTCAAAAACTGCACAGGTAAAGCACCACAAGAGTTAATGTCCATGTCTTGTTCATCATATGTCTGCTTTGTCAGGACCCCCTGGTGTAACACAGTAGGAGTCTAGGCACCCTTTTGTGTCATTTTTCAACATGCTGCACTCTGTGAAAGGCAGGAATAATGATGTTCGTCTGACTAAAGGAGTCATTTTGGCTTGAGTGACCCAATATTAAAGCCTAAAAGTAACCAAATTTCCCTATGGGGACAATAAAATATATCATATTGTCTCAAATCATAATGAAAAAGAAAGACTCATCTACCAACACAGAGGACATGCAGACCATTGAAACCAAGGTTAGTCTTCACAAATAAACAGATTTATTTGAACTACTTCATGCAAAGATTAAAAAAAAAACAGTATAAGACTTCAATGTGTACATAATCAAATTCAAAGTACAACTCAAATAAAGTACAACTGTCCTTCCAGATAACTGAAAGAGGAAACAGTTTCCTCTATCTCCCGAATAAGCACTAAGACTCTTTGCTTTTCACCCCCACTTAAAGGAAGACTTCAGGCAATGCTCTTCACTCACATTCTGATTACACAAATGAGCAATCCACCCAATACCTGCAGGGGAAGGGGAATATTGCTGAACACTGTTCTGAACTGAACCTGCTGAAAAACATGCTCAGCTCATTTGTCCTGTCCAGAGTTCCATCAGTCTGAGCCCCCTTTATGTTGAAGCCTGTGATCTTCTTCATTCATTGTTTTCTTCCTTTTTCCTGTACTCCTTCTTACACTCTTCAGTCTTTGTTTTAAGATGTTTTTTGTGTCATCATAGCAGACAGCAAGATTTTTCAGTTTTAGTAAAAAATAGATTTATGTTTGAGGAACATTTAGTCTTCACAGCCTTGATGATGTTATTATCTATGCATCAGAGTTTAATGCAAGATTTACAATAGCCAATGTTTATGGATCTAATAATGATAACCTTAATTTTGATCACAATCTACTATTCGTATTAGAAGACTTTTTAATAATAATTGACAACACACCAGTTCTAAACCCTGCAAACCACTGAAACATCACAACACCACAAGTCTCTCCAAAGCTCTGATGCTGCTGCTCCTGAAGATAATGACCTCAACTTGTACAAATATTCAGCTAATCTACAATTTTCTCTTATGACATGAAGCAGTAGGATTAAACGTGACATATGATCAGTAACAAGGCAAATATATAATTAATCAAACTAATAACTAAAGCTAAGATGTCATTATAAGTTGTACAACTGCATCGGAAATATTATTTTAAAAGAACTATGCAAGATTTTTTTGTTTTTCTTAATTTGCTGCATCAGTGGAATGAAACATCAGGGTGTTCACACTTATTTGAGATGAATGGTTATGGTTGATGTGGACAAAAAGCCAATAGTTGTGACTGCTGATATGACATTTATTGCATTTTCTAATTACAATTTACAAGCTAACTTAAAAACTAAAGTTGTTAAGTAACTTAAAAAACTTAAAAATGTAGAAGTTATTTGTTTCCTCTTGGGTGTGCTCAGTGACATGCTTCCTCAGATCTGCTATAACAATGATTAGTGCAGGAAGTCTTCTTTGTATTTTGTATTTTGTATTTATCTATTAAAAAGGGACAGTGCATATCAATATACATACATCATGTAAAACACGCAGGATTATAGCAAAGCTAATTTCCATCCTTTATCCCTTACCAGGTCCATACAATAAAACAACATTGACAGTAAAGATTCAAATAATCACAATATAAACAAAATTAAAAAATGAGAACGTTATTTATCACAGCCCAGAGAGAGTACCCTAACTGATAGGACCTATTTGAAGTTGTTATTAAAGTGCAGAGTGCTATGTTTCGACACATAATGTTAAAGTGATAAAGTGCTTAGAAGATAAAGTGCTTGACTGACATTGCACGATGCCTGAACACTTATGCTTTGCACATTTCCCATCAGATCCTAAAGGTTACATGGGGTTCTCAGACCTCATCTGTTGTTAAAAATACACATAACATTATGAATTAAACAGACAAACAAACAAACAAAACATAGCCATGTGGGATGATAACTTCATCTGAAACGAGATACCTTAGTATGGAGAGAAAATCGACTAATATTATTATGTGCGTGTAATACATAGTTTGTAAACTGTGTTAAATAATTTGTGTGTACCTTTTTGTACTTGTGTGTAACATGTGGTTTGTAAACCATATAATCCATTTTGTGTTTTAACTTGGAGTACTTCCAAATGTGTGTTCAAATTCACACGCAAATATCTAGAATTTACACACAACATAAATTTACGCATGCACAAAATTACAAAAATGCACAAATATTAGAATTCTACACACAACTTTTTTTACCTTCAACCTCAAATCTCGTACTTTCATGTTCAAAAAGGCTTCCACACAGACAAATCCTACGCACAGACAAAACTGCAATCACACACAGATCAGTTTTAAAGTGCTCAAGAGGTTTTTAGACTCTTCCGGGAGCCTCACAGCTTCAACTGTAAGTGGTGCATTTAAGTGCTGGTGGAAAGCTGTGCCATGTGGATTTTCCTCAGACTTTCTTCTCTAGTTAATTTGAAGTGGGAAAGATGCCTTTTTGTAACTTTTTGCTTGTGTAAATTTATTTTGTGTGTGTAATTTATAGATAATTGTGTGTGAATTTAATCATACGTGTGCAAGTACTCCAAGTTACGCACAAAATGGTTTATACAGTTTACAAACCACACGTCACACATACACAGAGGCGCCGCATACCAAAAGGCGAGGCAGGCAAGTGCTTGCTCCCCCGAGCCAGAAGGGGGCCTCTGCGGGCTGATCATATTTAGATTATAGAGCAGCAACAATTAGTAGAGTCATGACCGCGTCGGTTCAATGCAGTACTCCCTAAAGGGGCCCCACCCTGGCTTTTACTCTGGCAGTTGCAGCAAGTAACAGTACGTCTTACCAAAACAAGTGAGCCGGCGGTCGTTCAAAATGAGGAGAGTATATCGAAAAAGTGAAAATTGGCTGTGAAAAACGAAAGAATAAAAACTGTTTGGAACAGCTCAGTCTGTTCTGCTCCTATTGAGTCTTGCAGTAAAAACACCTGCAATTTACTTGTTCACGTAGCTAGCAGGCTAAAAACAGCTAACTTTCTTTTTCTGTTGCTACCAAATGAAAGATATGTCCAGTTAAACTTAACTATCAAGTTAAGAATGATAAGAAATTTAGATAATGTAAGATGCATGGATGGAAGTTATTATTGTATAATCTGCACCACCAGATTGTTTGAATATTACTTTATTATCCATATGTGTGATAAGCAGACTTTATGCTTTTTTAACACTTTATTTATGTAATGTATTATGTAGTGTTAATAGGGGATCTGAATATGTGGAATATTAATATAGATATTAATATATGAGACATTAATATTTACCTTAACATTTGTTTAACTCGGGGCACCACCAAATCTATTTTACCCTGTCATAGGATGGAAAAACTTGGACAACCATTAATTATTTAGCTACAAATAACTTCCGTCTCATAACCTTCAGATAACGGAGTTCTAATGTATGAAGGGACCAATTTTCTTGCCAGGAAACACTGAATAACAACTGATTAAAATATGTCAAAATTTATTTTAATCACTGCACACAGTAAAAGACAGAAAATTCACACTTAAGTCAAAACATA
>JAOXYM010000016.1:18025114-18040194 GCA_028567055.1 Leptatherina wallacei | reverse complement strand
GAGGTGCCAAAAAAACATTTTAGGTTTAATAAGTCAAGTTTACCTTCATGACAACTGTGGGGGGAGTGAAAAAAATTGTAACTCATCCGTTTAGATGTTATTTAATCTTAAAATTCTTCATAATTAGGGGCGTGTCCTTTTGATTGACAGGTGTCAGATATCTGACAAAATGAGGCACAAAGTAGCGCAACCTCAGTTTTTAGCCGGCTAACGGCGCGCCTTAGCTTTACCTCGCCTACCTCTGTTAGCTGGTTAGCTCCCGTTAGCTCCGGGTTAGCTTTGTTAACTCGTAGCTCAGAGTTTGATGGGTGTCAATTATCCGTCCCCACGCTCACAGCCCCCCTCTCAGTGCCTCCTCGTCGCCCATTTTTGGGTTTTCCGTGAGTCACGAGACTCGTAACGGTGCCAAGATGGCGATGGTGGGAACCTCCCAATGAGCTTCTTTTCAGCTCTTCAGAAACCTATGGGTCACAAGTCACATATGGTTTTAAGGTTTGTCCATTCCTTAATGGACAAACCCCTCTCAAGTGTCCTCTTGAGAGGGGCTCGAGAGGACATGCGAGCTTTGAACGGAGCATTGACGGGAGGTGGAGGAGGTTAGAGGAAGTGCCACTCTCAAATCTTGCTAGCTCTCCAGGAGGGGGAGGAGCTTAGAGGAGGTGCCATTTTCAAATCTTGCTAGCTCTCCAATATTACCAACTCTAGCTTTAATGCACTTGAGAGGACCAACGTGTAAAGAAAAAAATTGGCGGACTTTTTGGAAACATCTGAAAAACAAGCAGCTGAAAATTTTGCCAAAATGACTAATGCACTTAACATGCTCACTTCATCCATTGCCGAATGTTTTTCTCTTCTGAGACAAGTCATGCAGCAGCCCTGTCCAGCACCACCTTCTCATTACATGCCATATGAAGCACAAGGGCACATTCATTCACACACACCATCTCCACACTCAATCAACCCAAATCAAGCATTTCATTCATTCTCAAACAGCTCATCTCATGACAGAGGAACACAGCAGGATGCAAACAGCCCCATCAACACACAAGATGCAGCACATTGCAGCAAACCTGCTGGGAGCACAAGTCTCTCAGGGTTCTCCTATAACCAAGCCCTTCAGTGATGATTAAAGAAATGTTGTAATCCATCCTAATGTTCTGGCATTAAGTTTGACATGTATAATGCCAATGTTTACAACTTTTAATAAATTATTGCACTAAAAGGTTTTTATGTAAGTATTTTATTTAAATATAGGTTTTTAACTGTGTAGAAGAAACAAAACAGTTTAATTTGTACTAAGGGCCTCTATTATTAAAATGTCTTTTTTTCACATTTTGATTTTTATAGGCTTGAAGAGTTTTTTGTACATGTGCCTTAAAATGTTCGGTAACAAGTAGAATGTTTATTTTTTTCAAAATAATTTTTTGCAAATAATATGTGCAGCACATATAAAACATGTAAACATATGACTGCTTTGATGCTATAAAAAATGTTGCTTAACAAATTGTGTAACTTTGTTATAACAAACAAATTTCCCTCCCTCTCTTGGCAATATTGTCCCAATTATGAATCCAGGTACTGGGTGAGGACTCTCCTTCCTTCTGTTGTCAAGCTGTCTCCTCTGATGTCTGTTTCTGTGACTGGTTGGTTGTCTTTGTCATGCTGAATGGCTTCATTAACATAGTTGCCTCGCAGTAATTATGCTGTACGAAACATGCATAAATGACAAAGGGCAGTTCCTGTAAATTGATGTTGATGGCTCTCCTCAAAGCTCCAAAACGGGCCTTTAACCTCCCAAAAGCACACTCTTATCACCATCTGTGCTCTGCGCAAAGAAAGTCTAAAATATTGCTCCTGAGCATTGCTTCCTCCATTGGCATATTCTTTCATTAGATACGGTAGCAAAGGATAGGTCCCTCAAAATGTAATCTGGGATGGATTCTTCATTGTCAACAATTATTCTCGAACATGACAGGATTTTTCCATTTTTAAAAAAGTAATTGACAGCTGAGTTGGTGAAAACACGGGCATCATGTACACTTCCTGGCCATTTTACCACGACATCCATGAAACAATATTTATAGTGGCCTTATTTATGCTAGAATTTCCCTTTCGGTTCAGGTAATCTGTGGAGTTTAGCAGGTGGTTGCTTTATTCCCACATGTGTGCCATCCACAGCACCTAGACACTAGGGGAAGCCATGTATCTGTTCAAATCTCTGCACAAGTGAATGCACCGCACTTTTTGTTTTTGGCAGCTGTATGTATTGAGGTCCCAAGTGCACTGTTATAGCTTTACACACCTCCCGGACAATCTTTGAGACCACCTGTCTTGACAGTCCAAATGCATTTGCCGTTTTTCGGAATCTCCCCTCATCAGTATAGCGTGCAGGCAACTTTTTTGACAACACTGACGGGTGATCGCATGAAAATCACACTCACTCATTGAGGAAGACAGCTTATGACCACAAAGACAATTCTATCAGAACTGGAAGTCCTCTGACTAACTCGAACAGTACATTGATTAACACATTTTTCAAGAAATGTCAGAAAAAACAAACAACTGGGAGGTCTTCATGATTGGAGGAACTCTAAAAAAGGACAGAGGAGCTGAAAACCTTCTTTGGCATGTCTATGTACATGTCATTGCCTTGGATACCCTAAGATCCAGATGTACTGGGCGGCGAAGACAAGGGTCCCAGTTATAGCTAATGCAATTATTCGAGACAGATGCGTCAAGATCAGTCAGTCCATCAATGTCAGAAACGATTTTGATGTCCCCGATGATGTCTTGTATAATGTTCATGAAAAGAAAGGACTTTTTGATAGAAATCAACACAAAAATCAATTCACTATTATATAAAACCATTATAAAATGTATCAAGCAAGACCCGATGTCCACTACAAAGGGACAGGCCATAAAAAATCAATAAAAATAATGTTTAAAAAAAAATTGCAACATGTTTCTTTAAACCACAATACTTGAATTATTATAGAAAGATAAAAAAAAAGCAAAACTTTTTTCACCCGGGTCTCTGGAGGTTAAAATAATTTGATATCAAATCTATTAAATAACCAGATGGTACTGATCTCAGATCATTAGGATACTTTAATAAATAACTCACGTCTCCAGTTATCTTGCTTCATGTCTCTTGGCTCTGCACTGTTAAGCAGTCAACAGTCTGTAAGTCAAAGGGTAAACATACCGAGCAATTTAATTATGGGTTTCAGTCCGAGTGGCATGGGCTGATTTGATGAGTAGCGGTGACTTTGAAAACATAAATTCTTTTTTCTCTTTTTTTCACAAGAAAAAGCATCTGCATACTTAGAATCTTTTAGTAGTTTTAGCCTCTTCCATGCATGTAAAGGAAGCTGCAGCCCTGTGGCTGAATTCCCTTTCCCCCCTCTAATTTAGGGGGATGGAGTGTGATTGTAATCTTAATCTCTTTGTTATGTCACACCTCCAGAGGCTTCTGTTCATGCCTTGCTACATCCAGCTCAGTCCAGCCCCCCAGGACTGTCTGAAAGATAACAGGAAGAACAGACAGATGGGATTTAACCTCTGCAGATGTAGTCCAGGAATTCATGAATTAATTTGAACTACCCCTCATGTCAAGGAATATGCTTTGATATTGTATGAGGACAAAGGCTTAACAATTTCACATTTGGGAGGGTCACTGCGGAATGTTCATTACCATATGCTCAGAGCTGATGTCACGTATACTCCCATTGGCCTGACAAGAAGCTCACTTCTGCATCTCCAGTGCAGTTTATATTTTTGACTGTATCATAGAAAGAGTGCAATGATCAATAAACCAGCCATAGTTTAATGCTCTTGCAAGTCAACTAGCTCACTTTTTTTTATTTGAGCTTTTAGCAACATCTAGCAGTATCATCATCATATATATATATATACATATTTTGTCTGTGTGTGAGGGGGGGCAGAAAGTTTTTACTTTTATTTTTTTATCCATCTCCAATTCAGGGATGCAGTGGGTTTGTTTGGAGTCTATCCCATCAGCCATCAGACAAGAGGAAAGGTACAACCCCGGACAGTTGCCAGCACTGAACTGTCTTCGCTCATAAAATAAATTATAATTTATGACACAAATTAACATTTTGGCAATACACTGAAACGGGTCATGGGACAGTAGTTCCTGGTGTAGTAAATGTGTCTTTTCTGGCTGCAAACCTCAGCTTATTATGGTCTCAGCCATGTGTCCTTGTTTGTGTTTTTTGTTCTCACTTCTTATCCTCTCGTCATGGCTTGTATTTTACCATCTCAATTACTCTACATGCCTCCTCTTCTCCAAGCCTCGGTGTGAGTGAAGAGGCAGCAACCACGCATCAGATGTGTAGGTCAAAGGCTCCTGACAAAATGATGTCATTTAAACATGACATGTGCCAAAGCTGCATCCTCTGCCCATAGTTACATCCTCTCCTTGTAATTTTATGATGCCAGATTAGCATAAAAGTGTTCCACACAACTTATGTGTGTACTTTTACTTCAGTTTACAACTTGGTATTAATCTGTCATTGTTTTTTTATACATTAAGGGTGTCAAAGACTTCCATAAAAGGACATCTGTGTGCATCCAGAATCATAGCTCAGCAAACAATCAATCCCTTCCTGAATCATTTGAGTAATTTAGACATCCTTAAAGATGAGCTCAGATTGATTTCTCTGTCACGCCGAGGACAGAGGAGACAGACAGTAAGGTGAAACCAGTTAGAGAAATGAGTCTTGTGCACAAGCTATACGTAAAAGATATTGCTTTGAAGTGTCAAATATAGCATGTTGAAGTGATGCAAGTGAGCCTGAATCCACTATGGACATTCTGTCACTCAGTCAGACTATGGTACAATTTATTTCTTTTTTAAACCAGCTGTGGGATGTAGACATATTTTCACAGCAAGGTCGGATATTAGACTTAGCTCAAAAAGGTTAATTTAGTATTCTTTCTTTAAAGATGCACTACAAAACTTTCCGACCTTAAAACTCTGGGCCCGTTTGATGGCACAGTGACATCTAAATTATGTGCATTTCTGGAGGCATCACTGTCCAGCGTCATCCCGAGGCTGAGAAACCACCATACAACTTTTCTTCCATGATGCTGCTTGACGTTGATGGTGAGTTTCACTTTACACACCGTGTCAAACCAGGATATAAACACACCGGTCATTTTGAATGCTCACCGTGGTTGATTCAGCAAAGAAATGCAAGAAGGCATTATCGGAGGAAGATGGGAAAAGAAAGAGAGAGGGACATAACAACAGATAAGACAAGAGTCCAGATAAAACTGTCTTTTACTGGTTGGAGAGAGCTCAAAGTACAGGTAGGATGCAAGATGGATGCTGAATTAGCGGTCAATAGGTGGCGTATCACTGAGAGCATCTGAAAAGGTTCTGTACTGCATCTTTAATATATTTACAGTTTTCATCTTTCAAAGTTAAAGTAGATGTTTGTTTATACTTTTGACATGTTTGGAATACTGTCTGCAGACCTCCTCAGATGTGTCATCCGACCACTGTGACGTTTCATTTATCAGCTGTTATTCCAAGGCATGACCAACTCGACGGACTTGACAGATTTGCCAGGTTGGTCACACCCTTCCGACAAGCGCTTGAACGCTGCCAATACAGGAAGCAGTATGCTGGCTTCACAGCTGGGAAACAAACCGGAGCACGGGTAAGATTTTAAGAATTGTATTGTATATAACATATCTTATGTCTCCACTGACCACTCTATAAGAGTAGATCTGTCAATATAACTAACTTCCGGGAGCACAAATAGATTTGTTGTGTCAATACGCATTGCATCACACATCCACATCATGGACTGGGACAACACACAAATCATTGGATCGGAGACAAACAAACACAAAAGATGGATTAAAGAGGCCAAAGGAATCGGGATGAGGGAGCCTTCATACTCTCACACACCTGGGACTCTGTCCTCCAGAGACCACATAGTCCGCCCGGGGAATTCAACTCATGGGGCAAGGGACAGTTGCCTAGTAAGGGAGGATCCCTCCATCCCCGAGAGGGAAGCTGGCCATCGCCAGGCGCGTTTCCTCTGCGTCGGTGCACCACGACCAGCTCCGAGTCAGTCAGGAAAGACCCGGGGGCGAAGGTGGCTTTACAGCTCCCCCCGCCTCTAATTCACCGCTTCGCCCGTGGAAGCAATGATCACTGGACCTTCTCTCCGCTCACCGGAGGGACGGGGCTCCCCTCACCCCAGGCGCGACTGTTGACCGAGGCAGACAGCCCTGACTGCATCACACCGCCAGGGCGGGGACCGGCCCACGTAAAAAGGCGCAAGGGGGCAGCGATGTCGCTTATGGTTAAAAGAGCCACACAGGATTATAAATTTCATTAGTTATTTAAAAAAACAAACATTTTGTTTACAGGGTGGCTGTAGCTCAGGAGCTTTACGTTATTTTTTAAATGTCTTACAAGTTTTAATAGAGATTTTACTTGTACTTCTGGTGCAGTGTCTCAGTGTCTTTTAACAACAAGCATATCATTAATTTGAATGTATGATGAGGATGTAATCATTAGTATCAATGATCACATAATCACAACCTTTTATTGTTGACATGAATTTGAAACTGTCAATGCTTCAGCTGTGCTCGATACGTTGCTGCGGCTTCATTCGCCCACCAGATATACTATTCATAGACTGAAGCCTCGAAGCTCTTTTGTTGTTTGCACATGTAGGAGGAAAGCCTCAGAGCTTCATGAGGCTTCATCTACTCATCATTCATTTTAAGTAATGAATGCAGTACGGGGGGCACTGGGGTTTAAGAGGCAGAGTACATCAGGTTACGCGGACAAGTCACTAGTCGCACACCGACATAGCAGTAATGGTATTATAGTTGCGTCACTGCTGTTTGAGCGAAACATTTAAAATTGATGCTTTGCAAAACAGCAGTTCTGCAAATTACATCATAGTTTTTAAAATAAATGTCTTGTAAATTAGTTCAGCTCAGCTCAAGAATTTTTTGGCATGTGAGTATTTAATCAGAAACACCCACAAGTCAATAAATCCTTCAAGGGGAGAAAATATTTCCACAGAAAACATCCTGAAGTAATAATTGATATTTACAAAGACTAGACTGCAGCACAAACCTGCTTCTAGGAATAAAAAACCTGGCCATTGTGCAAAATGTTGGGTGCACATTAACATGCATCAACACACATGCACAGTTCATAAACATCCCCCAACACTCCCTTCAGGGATATGTAATTACTGCCACACATTCAATGTATAGTAAAGCTTGACTCCACAGTATCTACATGATTCATGAAGTCCTTTATCCCACTTAGATTTGAATTACAGTATGACCCAGTTATTTTATTTTCTGGCTATGGTTGAAGTTTCTTCACACAACTTCATTCCATTAAACTTTAAAGTGTCAGCATGGTTGAGGAGAAATTTATGTCCATTTTTATTTGTAAATAACAATTTGTTTGATAAACTTTAGGATTGGTCAAGATAGATATACTGATCCCCACAAATCTTCATAGCCATAGCATTTTTTTCCCATATGAACATTTAAAATGAGAACAGGGTCAAACGTTTTGCTGTAAGAAGGTAAAATAATTTGTCTTTTTACAACGATGACATTTTACAGTCATTTAAATATTGCAGCAGGCAGGGCGCTGATTATGCCCCAGATCCCACCGCGGAGCCGGTCATTGTCGAGCTGTTTGAGCCCCCCCTTCATCCCCCTCTGCTCATGTTACGCTGTTGCACTCTAGATTAAAAATGAGTGTATCTTTGTTGCAAAAGTGGAAGTTCTCCGGGAGCAGGAGAGACTTTATAGGTCAGTGGTATGAATTAGAAATTGGAAATGTTGAATATGAAGAAATTATAAGGCAGCTTGTGGAGAACAGTTATTCATTCATATGTTCATTTATTGACTTCCTAAACCTACTTATTCCTAATCAGGGTGGAAGGAAGGATATTTGGGAGAAGCAAAATAAGCTCAAATAAGGAGTGAAATGACATATATTGAAGTTAAAATGCCTTTTTTCCCCTCAGGAGGCTTGTGTTCAATTATGTTTTGGTATTACAGGTAAAGGAGATGATACAGGATTGTCACATAGATCTGCTTCTCTCTTTTTTAACCTTGTGATATTTACTGCATAATAATAGATTGCTTTCTGTGTGTATGTTGTATGCCGGACCACAGGAAGAATAGCTGCCGCTTTTTCTTGCAAATTATTTTTTAAAACAAAGGAAAACTTTCAATAAGCAAAGCACTCAACTGCATTAGTAAAAACTGCTAAGTCTGTATACATTTAATCAAGTCTTTATTGTCTTTTAAGAGGCCCTTGTTGTTTTCTTAAGAACTTAGACAAAAAATGCCAATTATTTAATAAGTTACCAATGACACCTTCAGCTACCAGGAGTATGTGATATAAAGTCATTAGGTGTCCCAATGTTCCTCATAACAGCTAAAAACAGAAATGTTGCATAAATGCTGTCTATCTCACGTTGCAGGGGAACAAACTGCTTTAACTATAAAAACTGATGTTTATTATTTTGCCAAAGAAAAATGTTTTAAACATACTTGTGTTTAGAATGACACTAAACAAAGAATAGTCTTCCAATGTGGTGTGTGAATCTGGTACGTTGTAGCTTTTGCTGACAGCACACACACTTGTCACACCAAACATCAAGCATCGGTTAAAAGTGCAAAACCAGTTAGCAACAGGCAGACAGGTCAGAAATTGATTTCTAAAAAGTGCACCCAATTCACATTTCCAGATGGGGGATAATCTCTGTTCTACAGAAAGAATCTCCAATAAATATTTCAGAGATCTGAGAGTGGTCTAATTTTCTATAGTATGATATATAGTATCTTTAATTAACTTAATGTTGTAAATTGGCAGTCTGTAAATAAAAATTAAACTTAAGCTTAAATAGGCACAGCCTTGTTATTGATGCACAATTGGTCTTGATAAATTATTCTATCGCTATCAGACTCGCGGAGGGTTAAAAGAACCAAACCATCCACATCTCCAAATATTTAGCATCCTGAATCAGCTAATTGACTTTTTAAAGCATGGTAGAGGCAACAGGACCATGAATTACCAAGCTGCTGTTTCTACCAGTTACAAGCAACACCAAACCACTCATGATACCCTGAAGACTGGAATTTTAAAAATGATTATTACAATTTAATTGCATCTTTCAATTTTCTTTCATTTTATGTTCTTAAAGCAAATTGTTGATTTTACCAAGGACACACCAAAAGAAGTGGTCACTGAATATACCGAAACTCTGCAGAGCACAGTCCAGTTGTTGGACAAAAGACTGATACATGCTTTAAGCCCTTTCTGCTTGCCTCAGCTGGGGAAAAGAGACTTATAATCAGGGATAATACAGGTCAACCAGCAGATTCTGGCAAGAGCCCCACTGTGCACTTACTGTGCAGCTTTTCTAAGAAAAAAAAAACGAAATGTTCCTTGAACACATCTTGTTGCCAGCCTTTTTGGAACAACAACCAGTGGACTTGTGGTAATAAACATTTTTCACTGTGTGCTTTTTTGGAAAAAACTAAATAAAGATGACGCATTGAATTGTGAAAATAAAATTACACCACAAGAGCGGTTTTATATGATAAACATACAATTTATGCACATTGTTGATACTCTGTGGGGTCAAGTTTTTTTTCAATTAACCATTAGAAGTAGTCTTTGTAAACATTTAATATTAGTGTGGGCTATCAACAAGCTCATGTAATATACTTTAAGTGTAGGTTTAAGGGTACAAAGTGTATACCTTGTGGGATAATCTCCATTTGCTGTTTAGTAAATAAATTGGATATATTGGAGAGCTTTAGTTTCACTTAAAAAGGGCAAATATTGATTAGCTAAATATCTTTTTGTTGAATATCTTTCATATTGTGGAGACACACAACATACATTTATAAATTATAAATTTTTTCCACTTATGGAGCATGCATCATAAAAAATCATTAACACATACTTAATTTATGAAAACATACTTTTTTATTTTATTGGCAATCTTGCTTGAATGTGTGACATGCATATCCTGAAATGAAAATGTACTGTATTTTTAATGCACTGGTTAAACTATTGTAAAATAACTAAATTAAATTGTGACATGATATTGTAAAAACATAACGATGATATGAGGCCTGTACTATGAAGCTGGATTTTCTCTTATCGAGGAAACTTCAGAGTTAACACGGGGTTTTTCGTACTACGATGCTGGTTCACTTCTTACCAGGATGTATCACTGTGGCAACAGACGCTGAACAGCTAACCTGGTCCGGAGCAGGTTATGTTCTGGATAAGAGATCGAGTAGACAGTGCCACCCTCTTGACCAATATACTCTCTTGGAAAATGGCCTGTCTTTTAATGAAGAAATAAAGCCTTGTCACAGACCGCTTTGAAGTATGTTTTTGTTCCCAAGTCAGTTTAGCTCCATTAAGGGTTGCATCTGAAATAATGAAGTTAATGATAATGTTCACAGAACTGCAGAACCAGGCATTTATGGAACGCACAACTACTTGTGCCATTGTAGGTACCAGATCTGCTCTCCACAATGTCAACTGCAATTGCGCATCACAGATCTAAACATTGATCTAATGAAAATGCTTTCTGTTTACATAGACATATTCATCATGTGATGGTGCTTTTACAGCATTGTGTGTGCAGTCAATAGCTCCAATTACATGAGGAAAACCGGCTCTCGCTTCAAAAGGTTGATTGGCACACTACCGATCGGTCTGCCAGCTCCCTTTGGATAGTCCCGGTCGCCAGGAACCCCAATGTTTTTAGCACTTTTATGTGCACAGGGAGCGCATGACTCCTGGCTGTGTTGCGCTCCAAGCCCGGCCTCAGCTCTGCGCAAAGTGGCTGACGAATCAGTTGTCATTAATGGCCAGTAAATCCTCTCAGTCTCTAAATACGCACTCTGCGTATTGCACCATTTCCAATGTCTCGCACAGATTAAGCAGCCATGGCTCTGACAGTATTTTCTGCACCACTTTGCACATTCATTTTTATCATTCACTCCACCTGTCTCATTGTGTTCTGGTTTCTGTTGCTTGTTGCTTATCCTAGTTGTCCGCTCAGTTTTTGTTTTGATTAAACGGCACTACCTTCATCCTGCCTGCCGCAACCTCTTGCCTGCATTTGGGTCCACTTCCACCGCACATCCTAACAGGATCAACAAGTGTAGAAATGTGCGTATGGTAGCTATGAAGTTGACGTGAGGCACTGCACATTTCAATGGTAATTTTACTCTTGATACACCTCAACATTGCTGTGACAATGATTATACGCCACGTTTTATTTTGTACGTACCATTTGTACATGAGACCCCTGATCTGCTCGAGTCTCTGACAACTAGATCTGTTCTTTATTGAAATTCTCACGTACAACTGTAATCCCGCAAATTTGTCTGAACCACACCCGGCCAATCATTTAAGAGACGTCATTGGCAGGCGCAGGGCCCTGAGCAGATCTGACCTGAGCACATCTGGTACCTACAACGTCAATATTCCAACAGAAACATGAGGTGCTGAGCCTCTGAATTACTCACTGGAAACTAGAAGCATAGAGCACAGGCCTCCACTGCAACTTTCTGCCCGCATTCCCTCCTGGCTATTGCTGCAGTAACAGTGTTCCTTATCTCGCCTGGATGATGTGTTCAAATTCTTCATAATCTTCATATTTCTGAAGAATCATTGTCTGCCCCTCCATGGTGACATACGCTACTCTGCAGCCTGCAGGGATTCCCCATGGTAATTGGTCAAACCCTGCAGACCCCACCCCTTTTATGTGTGAGCGTGCACTGATCAAGACGGGAAAACCCTGGGTTTAATGACCGAGTTGATAACCAGCTGCATAGTACAGCTTATCCGGATCCTGAATGTCTGGGTAAGTCAACCCGGGTAACTGAGAGATATCCGGCGTATTCAACAGCATATGAATAAAAACAAATGATGTATGGTAACACATTAGTATTTGTTTAACGAAAACTAGGCTAAAACGTAAAAACGACATGTTAAAAGTCCATCCTTACTGCTTCCATGGTAACTGACAGGCTCAATAACAGCCAGGTTCTGCTAATTAAATACTGTTGATTAACTAATCATCACCAGGTGTGAGCACCTCTATAAAAGATTAAGTTGAGTATTTGTTTTTTCCCCAATTTTTGTTAAACAACAAAAAAACAACAACAAAATATTATGCAAATGAGGAAAAACATCACAGAAGCACATGTTGCTGACAATCTTTCTTCAAGTTTGGAAATGCCTGTACAACCCTTCCCAAATTGATTAAGTGGTCAGCGGCCAATAGCGGACACCCCAGCAAATGTCCTCCCAACATCAGACCCGTATGCTTGGAGAAAGTATACACAAGCCTTATATCTCCGACTCTGCAGGCCTTAGTTCACACGTGAAATGTAAAAGCTTATTATAGAAAATTAGTAAAAAGACAGACTGACTAAGCAAGACTTGTTTGGAAGAGCTGAAGGAGAGGGCTTCTTCTCTCTCTCGGAAGAACGAGACAGCTTAGGTTGGCAAAGTTTTGTCTGAACCAAGCACTTTGGAACGACGTCCCTTAGAAAGCTGAGTCCAAAGAGGAGGTGTTTGTTCATAACACATGGCACCATGCTTGGTGAAATATAGGCTACTGCATATTTATATACAGTCAGTTAATGGATGTCTGCCTCACTTTTTGACATTATAAACACAGCTCATAGATTAAACTTTCAAAGTGATGCACAATTTTTGTTTTTAACCTTTTCCGACTCTTCCTTAACCCATTCTGGTGCATTGCACAAGATGAACTGATCAGAATGCTCCCTGCATCTCATCGTCTGGCTTGTAACGTCTAGTTTGAATAGCATCAGGCTACTTGAGAATTCTGACACAGACCTCGTTAAATTGACTATAAATTAGCTGATTCTGTGTAGTTTAGTAGATCAGTTAAGCAAGGGAGGGTATCATGCTCTAAATCAAATAAGGACTTTAAGTTATGACTTAAAATGTGGCCGCTCACTCATACAACACTCTAGACAAAACCACTATTCTCACTGAATGCCCCTTACTGGTGATGGAGAGCAAGCTGTTATATTCTTTGTACAAAAGGTCTGTCAAGCTTTTAACTGTGTACAGGTTTAATGAAGGCTATTTCTGTGCTAAAATAGCATACAATTGAATCAAAGACGGCCAGAATCAGCAATGAATGTCTGGGTAATGTGGGTACTGACACATTCATCTAAAGATGTAGGAGCTGGAATGTCTTGGAAGATGAATAAATAAACAAACCCATATCTAGTTCATTGAATGTCTGATCTGATGTTTATGCATTCACTGTCTGCAGTTTCAAAACATTTCTTGAATTGTAATGTGTCTAGATGTGACCAACTTCCCAATAAAATATGTCATTTTTGCTCAGAGATGAACATTCTGGTTTGTGTGACAGACATGAATGAGTGAGTGAAAACTGCGCTGACCCCCAATCTGTAAAAGAGAGAGACTGTCAAGGAGGCTGAGAGCTTGGCACTGGTTGCTCATGCTCTTGGCATTGAGGAAGAGGGACATACACCACTTGACTCATTTTCCTTCTCATTCTTACCTTCATCCTGCCTTGCTGTGTTTATTCCGTCTTTCCTGTCGTTTCTCATTCACTTGCTTTCTTTAAATTTTTTTTTGCACAGCTTTACTTTTTTTCTTTAATTCTCTCCTTTTCGTCAACGTTCCGCCTCCCTGCAGACCTCATGCTGGGTTTTACTGATGAGGCAAAATGTTGGTCCCATCTGGAATAGATGACACTAACATCTGCTAGCCAACTCCACTCTGTGACTCCCACTCCAACTAAAAATGACCATTATACCGTATCAGAGACAAGCACTGTCACTAGAAGCTCCCAACTTTATTAACAAGATTTTTTTTAACTACATACTTTCAGTCATTTAAATTTATTCCTTACTCCTTGAATGCCCCCCCCCCCTCCATGTGTTCCAACTCCACTTCCATATTACAATTAGAATTTCAAGTGTTGCAGCTTGTCGTTTCACCTGTTTGCTGCCAAGTTTCTTTTTCTATGAACCATAATGACCTTTTTCTTTAACACACACTACTGCACTCTCATGCTGATTAGTTTTGTGACATTGATGGTACTACGTCAGCATCATGGTAATTATGTCTTCAGAATATTCCCTGCTGTAAATATAACTCTTAATGCATTTTCCCCATAATTTATACTAGAGATAAGGTTGCATCAATATACAATATTAAAGTTTAATCTGCATTAAATCTACAGACAATATTTTATAGTGCAGTAGATAAATATATTATCAGTGCAAAACCATGAAATAAGATTTCTTTTATTTCTTTCATAATTATCTACAAAGATGTTTCCAACTTTCATCTTGAGCTTGTTTAACCCTTTGAGCCATGTGCTTATTTGTTGGAGTCTACTTGAAAATAGAATATACCCATAATGAAATGTGCATATATCTGAAACTACAAAGTTTATTTGAATAGTTTGAGTAATAGTACAGGGGATGTTTGTGAGATTTGTTAAGATGTGTAGACATCAGTATATATTTTATTGAAGAATAAATGAAGATGATACATAACAAAAATAATTAAAAAATCTTTTGATGTATCTCGACTGGTGCAGGTGATGTGGATGGCTTTGCAGAAAAAAGGTCTCCGGACAACGACTTTACAATAAAAAAGGTTTATTACAAAAAAGTCAGTTGACAAAACAGATCTGCAGAATCTGTGAGGACTTCGGTAGCCAATGTGAAAATCCTAGTGATGCTCTCACATCAGCTGCTTATATAGGTCTTGTAAACAAAACAATTTCTAAGTCATATCTGGAATCTCTTAACAGATTTGCCTCTGGAGAGTTACTTAAAGGGGACATATCATGCAAAATCCACTATTTTAAGCTCTTAAATACATGTTTTTGTGTACTTTAAGTGTTTAGGAGTGCAGAAAACTTAAATTTATTCTCTCCTGGTGCTGTGAATATATCTTATCAATCTTTGTGGGTCATATTTTTCAGTCTGTTTAGTTT
>JAOXYM010000016.1:17960580-17987660 GCA_028567055.1 Leptatherina wallacei | reverse complement strand
CTGGTTCATTATGAACCAACCAGATCCCTCAGGTCATCAGGGTCAAGTCTACTTTCAGTTCCCAGAGTCAGAACTAATCACGGAGAGGCAGCGTTCAGTTTTTATGCTCCTCACATGTGGAACAAACTCCCAGAAACCTGCAGGTCTACTGAGACTCTCAGTAGTTTTAAATCAGGGTTAAAAGGTAATAATCAGTTGCTTTGATAAAAGGCTGCAAATAGAAAAGTTTTTATTTCTTGCATGTTATCCTGTCTTCTTTGAGGGTTTCTTTTTTTTCTTCTGTTTTATTCAATTTATTTTAAAAGTTTGTTTTAAATATTTCTTCTGCACCCTGCTGTAAAGCTTCTAATGTTTTATGTAAAGTACCTTGAATTGTCGTGTACATAAAATGTGCTGAACAAATAAACTTGCCCTGCCTTACCTCTGTTGTCAGATCAAGGACTTGAACCCGCGTCCTCCATATCTATTTAAGGCTGAACCAGCAAGAGTCCACCAAACCTGACTGCCATATTCATAATGTAATGACCAAACTGAGGCAGCCTTACTTATGTCTATTTACTACTTGTTTTGGAGAAATGAAGATAAAAAATGATAAAGTTAGCAGCTAGAGAGCAGTGTGACATCAGAGAGCTAACATGTGCACTCAGTTGTTACGCTTAACAACCAATCCGAACAAGCACTCTGACCGACAAGTACAATGCTAATTGACTAAAATAGTTTTGAGTTTGACACACCTAATTATATAAGAGACAGATAGATGTTAATCAATGGTTCAAACATGCCTGATGGTTGATCCTTGAGTCAATTTGTATGAGACCTAAGACCAATAATGTCCCACATTTGAGGGCGAGAGTGGATGGTGATGGTGGAGAGGCACAGTTCAAAGACATTGACTTTGAGAACATGGTTTGATTCCTGTGTGAGACTCCCCCCCCCGCCTGTTTATTTGCTTGCTTGATTAAATTCATTACTTTTTATGTTTTTGGTTTAATTTTCAATTTTAGAAATAAAGCGTAAGACAAATAAACCCCCAGGCATTTAGCCATAGGCAGTGTTATATTTATTATTTTCAAAAAACATTGAAATATTGCTCATCCTTTCAGTATTACAAAGACTACTTACGTTACTAATAATCCAGAAAATATTAAGTTCATGCTGCTTTGCAATTTGCTGTCTTCATTAATAAATAAGGCATTTTTTTCATTGATGAGCTTAGAGAAGGAAAATGATTAGTAGCATTTCGGCAGAGTCACAGAAAATGTTAATGAGCCTTTTCAATTAGCATGCGGAATAATATTAATCTTGAAGCTGGATTATTTAGCATAAACAACACTGTAAACATGTGCCGTCTTTAATAAAGCCACAGTGGAAATATGCCTGTGATATATAACAAGAATTGCTCATCCTGTCTGCATACCAACTTCTGCACTTGTGTTTTTGTACATTTGCATACACATTAATGCAGGCCTGCTTGTGTGTGAGCATCTGCACTGATTCTGCATGCAAATATACATTTAAAGCACGTGAGTGTGTGGCCGGGCAGGTATTAGTCAGGCTTATATCTACAAATTTGAGTGAATTTGGGGTTTGTTCTGGCAAATGTGAAAAGTGAGTGCTGATCAGAGAGGCACTTCATGAAAAATACAAAAGGAACAAACAGAGATTTAAGAAAGTCTTGTAGAAAAAGAGTTCAAGAGATGCACACGAAGAGGAACGTTACTAGGGCCTCTAATGAGAGTGGGCTGGGGGACGACTCGGAGTACTGCACGGCAGGAGGGCTGGATGTGGAGAAACTCAGTGTGCATAACAGCAGGGAGCCAGAAATAATTAGCTGACACTGGTGGCTGAATGAAACAGCCCTCCCATGTTCCTCTCACACAGACAAGCACAAGTTATCATAACACATGTTTACCATGGTGGCTTGAGGCCTGTGTGTGTGTGAAGACTACCATCAGTACAACTCTAATTGTCATTTAAGTTAACATTCACAGACATGAGTTCAAATCCCCGGGTGGGATTTTTACATAAGATGCAACAATTGGACGCTGGCAACAACATTGGCAGGGACACCTGAGGGAGAGAGGTAGGAGGGGGATTTTTGCTAAATTAATAATGATCAGATAAGGTTGTAATCATAGTAAGCAATCAAGGGATTTGACCTCAGGGGAGTTGAGCTGTGCGTGCCTATTAAACCACATTGAGAGATCAACACAGGTGGGCATAGGAATCAAATTTTTTTTTAAGCGAGTAACCAACTTAATTTCCTAAAAGACCCAGCGAGTGCCCCCCCCCCCAAAAAAAAAAATTTCAACAAATACATTTAAATTAAACACATACAAGACATGAAAAACTGTAAGTGACTCATCCAAGAGAAAACTAGATACACATTTCCATATAATGCAACAGAAAAGGTACAAGTAAGGAGGAATATTTCATAGATACATCAAAGTGGGCTTTCTAGACCTTGCTCCCGTTTTCACCTTAATTATATCCATTTGAAAGAAGGCAGACCTGAGAATGTCCTCCAAATATTCAAATAAGCATGTACAAGTAACCGTGCGCATGCTTATTTTTGTGCCCTCCAGTATTTTTCATCCTATCTAGAACAGGTCTCTTCAATTGGCGGCCCAGAACCAGCTTCCATGTGGGCCAGCTTACGTTTCTGCCAAGACACAGCTTTAAAGTGTGGCAGGAAACCGGGTGGCAAAAAGTAAATGACAGAGATACTACACAGGGTCGCAGCTAGCCTTTCAGCCACTGTTACTGAGCATGAGATTTACCTGTCGGGTTTGAAGGCTAGCGTTTAGTTTTTATGGACATGAGAATGGACAAGGCCTGGACAAGAATTACTCCATATGTATGTTGTTTAAAGCCAAAATAAAATATAATAGTAATACTACTAATATGAGTTCCCACCCCAGGTTAGAGGAGGAGAATAAGCCGCTGGTTGTTGCTCCTAACTATTGCTAAGACATTATTTCTGTAGATTTCATGGCAACATATGAACATGATATGAAAAATATGGATATGTGTTGGATTCATTTATGGTTTGACATAGATGAAAGATAGTGGACATAAGTTTGTTTGTTTACTTGAATTAATGGATACTGATATCTAAAAGTAAGAAGTAGCCACGGAGTGAGAAAAAAAATGAAAGAAAAAAAATGTATGCAAAAGTGCAATTTTTATTGCACCTTATACTGGAGCTGTACTAGCATAGTACAAGACTGTATGCTGTGATAAATGACAATAAAAAACCCTGCCGTTAAAAATGTTTGATTTTACCCACTACTTACTGGCCCAAGATCATTTCTGGCCCTGTTAAATTTGTTTGTCTGAAAATCTGGCCCAGCTGAATATGTAATTAGCTCTGCTCTAGAAGCTGATTACGGTAAAGAATCGTGATGATTTAGGGAAGGCATACTGTACCTGAGCTTTTTCAGAACAAATCACTTTGATCCAGAAAAATGTGGACACTAACACATTTGAAAACAAAAGAAAACATGTGCCAAAATGTATTAAAGTTGATTACGTAATAAACTCCGCTTGAAGTGACTGCTTCAGTTTAGGTATCGGTATCCAAACTGGTGGAAGGCTTAGGAATTGTAACTCATTATTAAAACCTTTTATGGGGTGTAACTGCAAGTGAAAAGACTAAGATGGCCATTTAATCGTGTCCCTCAGATGAAATGCAGTTTTAAAATATTAATCCCCCTGTGGGGATGAATGACCTGCGTAGGGTCCTCCCTACACTGTGGGTACATGAGTCTACTGCTGAAGTACTGTAGCTACTCAGAGCTTCTACAGTCTCATTCAGTGGGTAAGAGATGATTGATATTAGGGTGGCTAACAATCTTCTCTCACCCACCTCTTCAATGGAGTCGAGGATAGTCCAGGACTGAGTTGGCCCTCCTGACCAGCTCATTCAGTTTGTCTTCTTTACAGCATGTAGGGCTGATGCTACCAGGGTATCATGATATTTTTAATGGCATCCAAAAGACTCCAGATAATTTTTGATTTGGCTGAGAACATGCTCTTAACAAAATCACCCCACAGTGTTTCACTCTTACATTTAAATCCTGGGTTACTTTTGCAATTTGTTTTGTGTCATGGTCCAAAGTTCATAAAGAGAAGACTTAAAGACAGTATAATGATGTATGCTTCAAATAAAGAATCACAAGAACCCCATGCCACAGGTTTATGAATGTGTTGAACCCTAGATATTTGCACTTTAAGTTTTCTCTTTACACCTCACAGAAAAGTCATTTTCCTCCTGGAGAATGTTTTTCATTTAACAGGATGATCTGACAAGGTTTTTTCCATTTCCATTTACCATTTATAAAAAATCCCTTGGATATGATTTTCCGCTCTGTAAAGGGTTGTTGCAGACCAAAGATGGTTTGTTTCATGTGGAGCTCTCTTCACTGCATATTGTGAGTTTATTGCAAACAAATGCAAATCCCACATTTAGAATCAACTCCAGACTCTACCAGCTTAATTGTTGATAAGCAAATAAGCAAGAACAACCCGTTTAAGGAGCTTTAATCTTAAGTATGTGTTGAAAATTTTCAACATCTTGTTGAATAAAGAGAAGAGGTATTTTTCAAGTGTTCTCTGTTAGTTCTGCAGACATAAGGCAGCAAATCTATAAAAGTTGCATAGTGCACACTCAATGATACAGCCATTATGTTTATTCCCAGAACCCTGAGACTGTTATTGTATTGCTTTTTCTTTTATCCTGTGGGATAATAAGCTGATTTGAGTCAGGTGTGTTAGCTGCCTAGAGCATAATAACATTGCGCTGGATGCAAGGAGAGAAAGTTTGTGGTGATGAGGACAGTAGCGAGCATTTGGAATACTGTCATGGCTGCAGCTTGGTATCTGTGTTCTGATGCTGTGCATTGATTGCTATTTATACTGCTTACCACTCACCAGCCTTGTAAGGCAGATGCAGCTAAGTGCTTGCAAGCAAGTGCATTATTACTGATGTTAATAATGTGTTCGCTTGTCATTTCAGACATTTGTAAAGTGGATATTGAAGTGGCGTAGTTATAAAGGCATTTATCCATCCGCATCACAGTGGTGAGACATTGCCTGAGAGGATGACTTTTGCACGGTAAGAGTGGGATTAAATAAAAAGTCTAATTAAATCTTGAACCTTAAAGCTTGTCCAATGCATATGGATTTCTCTTCAAACAATCATAATTGTGTAAAAATGAAATGTAAAAAAGAAAAATTAAAGCCAAACACCAAATATGGCGTCTTGTCACTTCAAAGGATGGCATAACAACTATAAATCAATAAGCTGTAGATCAAAGGTGTGTAGCGAGGTGTGTATTCATTACAGCTGGAACAGATTTCTGAACAGTCATATAAGGCTTGGAGTTATATACAGACGAGTCTGAATGTGACCTGCCAGATAAAATGATGACAATGTTTTGCACCCCTTATTTTTGATGGTGGCAAACAGGATACCACAAAGACACTGTATGTAAATTAAATGTTAAACTAAAATAAGAAAATAGACATAGCCTGTCCAATGACTTAGTGAGCGGATTTAAAATTAGATTTCTAAAAGCCTTAGATCCAAAGCTTCAAAGCAAGCAATGCTAAGAGGGTTTAAGCAGCCTTTTCATACTGATATGATGAAAAATAACACAAACAGATATGATGCACACATGCACACACGTCCCCAAAACAGCAGTCTGATACATGAATTTACAAATAATTACTCTTGCAACAATTTGTAGATTTAATACCAGCATTCTTACAGAGATACACAAGTATTTGAATGTTGGAACTATTCTGAATGTAACTTTTCTGTCTTCAGTTTTTTCAAACTCTCACTTTTATCACCATCTGACAGACTTTCAGAACGTCTGTTTAATAGACGTTCTGAAAGTCCAGCATCCAGTCTGTCTGTATTAAATAGTGAAACTTATTATGAATTTTGCAAACTCAGGGGTGCAATAAGTTTAGATGTACAGTGGCTGCAATCATATGAAAATTACCTGCATGAAAATGGGATAGTCCACAACTAGATCAAAATGATTGAAAGCAAGTGGACATAAGTAATATTCATTGCATATAATTTATAAATTCAGATTCACAGACTCAGCTCAAGAATCATCTGGTGTCAGCTCCTTAGGAAATCACTGCCAATATAAGCCAAAAGTTGCCCACATTAAAATTTAAGCAAAAGATTGCATAACAAAAACCCCACCAAATTTGCATATCAATTTAAACATATGGAAGAAGACTGTTTCAGTAATCTAAAGCAAACCAGTAATACAGGAGTGAAACATTGACTCATTGCAGGAGTGTTACCAATAGTTTCAGGAGTTCGAGGATATTCTCAAACACCTCTTTTGTCAAATCCTCATTTAAGACCAACAAAGTTTTCCCAGGACTGCTGAGCATATGTCGGTGTAGATCAGGGGTTTCCAGCTCCAGTCCTCGTGGGTCCGCAGTCCTGCAGGTTTTAGATGTTTCCTTGCTCCAACACACCTGATTTAAATTGAATGCCTTTCCTCAACATCTTGTTGTCAAGCTTTGCTCAAGCATGTTGATTCAAAACCTGCAGGACAGCAGGCCTTGAGGACGAACTTTGGACACTCCATGTGAAGATTCTCATTTGGGGCTGCTGGACCTGTAAACCCATATAGTTCAGGTATCAACACAGAAAAAGAACAATTCTGCTTCTGCATTAATTTACAGTTAAGGAGTTGGTTTTCCAGCTTTATTAGGCAAGGCAAGTTTATTTGTAGAACTATTTAAATGCAGGAGAGAACAGGAGGGTCTTTAACCTGGATTTAAATAAACTGAGTGTTTCAGCTGATCTGAGGCTTTCTGGGAGTTTGTTCCAGACATGTGGAGCATAGAAGCTGAATGCAGCTTCTAGCTGAATGCAGCTCCACAATAATTTATCATCTACACACTACCACTTGTCACGGATCCTTCATGGAAATTGACTCTCCTCTCTCCCACTGAATCCAAAACCTTTTGGATTTCTCCTTGATTTCTTCTCGGTGCCTACCTCATCAGTCTGTAATAAAGCTGTGACGTTGAATTTGTGCGTGGTCTGGTTTTCTCCTAAATCCATAGTTGGTTCTTGGCCTTTTGGCTTCTGACAGTGGGGGGTTATGGTGGAGGGATGAAGGTAAGTGGGTGGGTAAGCAGGGGAAAGGAGGGGGTGGGTGTATGTAGATGGGAGGGAGTGGGAGGATGGGTGCCATGTTGGTACTGGGGTGGGGCTTCTGGGGGCTCAAGCTTGGGCTTCCTCAGGGGGCTTGGGTTTGGGCTTGGTCCTCTTGGGCGTTGGCCACACAACGCCCAGGAGACCTTTTTGGGGGGGCTGTCAGGTTCTTTGAGCCCTGGGGCGTACGCTCTGTCCGCCATGGGTGGCCAGTGCCCTTCGGGGCCTGTGCGCCGTGGCTGCAGGGGGCTCAGTGTATGGGGTATGGTACAGGGAATGAAACTCAGTGGTGACCTTTAGTCGTTTCTCTTTGGCTCAAAAGACAATCACCTCAGTTTTGTTTTTGTTCAGCTAAAGAAAGTTCACAGTCATCCAGTCATTCATCTTCTCAATGCATTTAGCAAGAGCCTGTTTTGTATGACCTGTGCCAGTGGTAGCATGTACAGTACATGTTAAACAAAAGAGGCCACAGGATGGAACCTTGGGGAACTCCACATGTAATTCTTGTCTGCTCAGAAGTAAAGTTACCTATTGACACAAAAAACTTTGTGCTCTCTAAATATGTTTTTAACCAGCTTACTACAGTGCCTTCTTCTTCCTTCCGGTTACTCTTCGTCTTCTCTGGTTTGTTTTTTTCCCTGGTCACATGTCAGCAATACTGCTCAACACTGACCCTGCCGGTGGTATTGTTCCGTTTGCTGTGTCAAGCAACAGATCCGTAACGCCCCTGAAAATACATCAGTTATGCCCATAAATGACGCAGGAGACTGTTACAGACTAAACCGTCCTTCTGTCTGGGTATCCGTCTTCTGCGTCTAACATAAATGTGCCTTAAGTGGTAAATATCAAATGAGATAAAAAATTATTTTCAAAATGTTCTTCTTTTGTATTTCTTTTTAATATTTCAGAGAAAGGCATGTTCTCCCTTGCCACTGTAGACATAATTTACTACTTCTATGACTCCTTCCAGTGCTATACCTGTGCTGTCATTTTCTCAATAGTGACGCTTACTGGCTAGGATGAAGACTGCCTTGGGTCCAGTGCTCATGACTATAGTGTTATATTAACATCATGAGTTGCTTGAACCATAACCAATGCAGCAAGCATAACAGCAGCTTTATGTTCCATCCATCCATTCTCATACAACCAAGCACAGTCGCAAAACTGTGCCATGGCTGAATTTAGAATCACTTATTGATCTTACATGCATGCCATGAGACTGTTGGAGGAAACTGAGGCACCCAGAGACAACAGAATCTTTCTCTTTGCTAAATGCTGCATAAAAATCCACAAGAAAAAGCTTTGAAGGCTGTATTCCTCTTCCCACAAAGCAACGTTTTTTTTCTTCTCCTGCTGCCAAATTAATATTCAGTACAATTTTTTACTGCACTTAAGACTACACTGGGAGTTTTCCTCCCTTTACATTCTCTATTCTCTTAACCAGCAGTAAGATAAAATGGACTAAGAGCAGATATCCATCAGGGGATGGGACCTACAGTGACTTTACTAGACACTGCAGGATCATTAGAGCCTTTAGACTTGATAGGATATTGTGTTTTTATGAGCTCTGTGCAGTAATCCATTAATAGGTCTGACACGCCATTAGGCTTTATTGATGTCCAATGCGTGGGCTCACATGAAAACACCATTATTTGTCATGATCAAAGTTTGACGCTGACACAAAGTGATTTAATCGCACCACAGGCTGTTGGGACCCCTGTCTTTAACCTTCAAAGACATCCAGGTTAATGAAACATACAAGTTGTACAGTTAAACTAACTTAGTTTTAAGGTTATCTGTCAGCTGTTCATGGATTAGTCTGCTACCCCCGCCACCCCCTTTCTTTTAATGGGGCACTGACAGGAAAATATAGATAGTTTTTAATAACAATTAATAAACATTTTTGTTCAGACTGAACACGGATAAATTATGCCGTCTTAAGTACTGCAAAGCAACACATTGTTCCCTCTGCCTGGAGTATTGTCTCTGCCTTAAGAAACCCTTTTACTCTCATGGTTTCTAATTGCCTGAGCCTCATTTATTAAGAAGCATACATCTCTTATTTGTTTAGCATTTTTGTAATGCTGAGTAATTACTTTTTTTTTTTTTTTTACTGCTGTGCAGAATTCCCTCTGAACAACTTGCTTGTGCAGACTTTCTTCACTGCCCTCTAGGGAAATCGAATATGTATTTGCCATTCTCTTTGGATTTTAACAGAGTGAAGCAACATTAATAATTTCTAAAAACATAAAAGAGGAAATGGGGCTTCTTTTTTTTGGATGTGTCAAAACTACTTCTGCCAGATAAGCATTTGGATGAGTTTAGGAGTGGGTTTGCTCTCTGGAAGAGGTTGGAGAAAGGTAATCTGTTTCAGGGGGAGTCAAAATGATGGGAAACTGAGCCCATTATGGAGTAAGAGAGTCAAGAGAAAAAGTATTTGTAAGTATTTTTGACTATCAGGGGAGTAAAACTTTGTTTCATATCTTCTTAACCATTTTATACTGATATAATTTGATGAATGTGCAGGGATATAAAATGCAGCAAGTGGATGATGCTGTAGACAAGAATAATTCATTCCTCTTGAACTTAAAGAAAACACATGACAAAAATGAATTAAAAAACAAATGTTATACTCATTTATGATTGAAATTTTGGATGCATGTTGCAGTTCTGTAGTTATTTGATCAAAAGTGCAATTTAAAGATATTATATTATGTTTCAGGATTGTTCAACACATCTAAATCTGTTTTGCTTTTGGCTTTTTTCTTTTTTCTAACAGTGATGACATGCCCTTGGCTACAAAGACAAATTAGGGACATTTTATCATTCATAGATGACAGGAGATATTTTGCATCTATCATCTTCTCAGATTAATAAATCACTGGAATTCCGGCAATAAGTCAACCTTATATGAATTTTTTCCCTCCACATATTGTCTCTGATCTAATCTATTTCATCGCATAAAGATATAATCACAAAGAAGAAACCTCGTATCAATCACCTGTCTAGAGTCTTGGCAGGTTGTTAAGGGCATCCAAATGACACTGAGGCATGCTGGGACTTGTATGCGCTGTGTGGTTAAGCCCTGTTGGTCAGGGTTAACTTCCAGATGCCCTGATGATGAATGACACTTATCTATTCTTACAGCTTGATATAGATCCATCAGGTTCCTCTGGAGAGTCCTCCTCAGCACCACTCTCCTGTTTGGAGGAGATTTTCCAGGTCACTAAGCCAAGGTGACAAAAACAAAAAAACAAAACAAAAAAAAAGCACATAGGTGTTCACACATTGCAGGAACGAAAAATGCACACAGTCACACACATGCATGCTTGTAGACAAACTGTGACACACACCTCTATCTTCTCTGGTGGACATATGGAAATGTCAGCACCTCCCAAGAGATGCTCGCTAATGTCAGGACATGTGGCTGGCATGGACCTGGGCCACATGTACACTCCGTCCAGCTGTGCAAGGCACAACCGGTCAACCCAGTAACCCCCTCGATGTGTACCTCCCTCTGCCTGCACCCAGGAGGGAAACTAATTGTGAGCGTTATTGATTGCCACAGCAGATCTGCGCTGTCCAGCGGGTAAATAAGATGGATGAAGTTGTCAGGTCGTCATCAGGCAAGGTTTTCTGACAGCATGCCTCAGGGCGTGCAACACAGCACAGGTTAACTGAGACAAATTCTGGTGAGTGGTGAGGCGGTGCAGCGTTACAGCTTTGACTTTGGACATATGTGTAAAGAATAAAAAATCCTATTTTGAAGCATAACTTGCAATATGAACATTATCATCCATTACTGATGGTAAAGTAAGTTAAAAGGACAAAATGAAATTGAAATCTTGTGGTTTTTATATTCATAGTGTGAAACTGCAGAGCTTTGATGCCATTTTCACACATGATATGGGTAACATTTATAGCTACATCAATCTTTTAAAGTGGTGGCATTCAGTAATTCACTCATTGATCACTTTTCCATTAATGTTTCTCACAACTTCAGACATCCGTGTAAAAATGACCGAAGTGAGCCACTAAGAGCAATGTTTTAGACTGAGATGTGTGAGATCATACAGTGCATGAATTGTGGTTGGCTATAATATAATAATTCTCATAGAATCATAATTTTCTGACCAAAACGTGTCATTTTCCAATAACTATATTAGCATGATAAGCAGAATGAGGTTCTGTGAAAGAAATCTTTGGTGAAAGGAAGCAGCAAGAAATATTCGTTTTCTACACGCTTGAGTTTGTTGAACAATCAGAACTCATTATAGAGCTCAGCATAAGTGTTATTAGTTTAAGGAAAACATAAGGTTGGGGAGGGACCAGACCAAGCGCGGCTCAAAGACCCTTATGATGAGTATAAACATTGGAACCGGGTTTCCCTTGCCCTGACACAGGTCACTGGGGCCCCCCTCTGGAGCCAGGCCTAGGTTGGGGCATGGGGCAAGCGTGTTCAGCCTGATAGCCGAGCCTTTGCTGATGGGGCTCAGCCCGCAGAGGTAACATGGGCCCCCCCTTGTGCAGACTCACTATCTGTGGGAGGGGCCATAGGGGTTGGGTGCAATGTGGGTTGGGCGAAGGCGGGGATCCCAGGGTCTGATCCTTGGTTGCAGAAACTAGCTCTAGGGACGTGGAACGTCACCTCTCTGGCGGAGAAGGAGCCTGAGTAGGTGCCCAAGCTTGAGCGGTTCCGGCTAGATATAGGAATCACCTTGACGCACGGCTTGGGCTTTAGAATGGAATAGGGTCCAGTCCTTTTCGAGGACACTGGTTCCAGAGTTGCTCCCAGTGAAAAGTGTAGGCATACTCATTGCCCCTCGCAGAGAGTAGCCTCGCTCTGCCTAAACGGATCCTGACTGTTGTGTGTGATTATGCATCAAATGAATCAAACTTTCCGGCTCACTAAACCAAACATTGTTTTCTTTCTCTTAATGCTTTGTTTGTAGTCCAAGTCGCATTGACAAATCCCATTCAAGTAGACTTTGGTTAAATGCAGGTAAACTTAGTGTCCAGCCAAAACTCACTAGATTTACCACAAAAACACACATCTTTTCATGGATATTGTAATCCATTATATGTATGTCCACCGGCTACACTGGAAGGCCTGAAACATCCACTGCTGTCCCCTCAGGCTAGGTCTGCAGACCAGCTGATAGCATTTTAGCCAGTATGAAAGCTTTTGAGTTTCTTCTTTAGTCTCTGTCTCTGTGAAATGTCTCTCTTGCAAGAGTAAATTACAAAATAAATTTGAGTGTCAGTGTTTAGATCTGATCATTCAATGGCTTGTGGTTTGGTAAATACTCAGCTAGTCCAACCTGACTTTAGTTTATCAACTTAAAAGTCAGCAATACTATGCAGATCCACTTTGAAAGACCATTCACATTCTCAATTCTCATTCCATACTGACACATGGTCAAGAGCTCTTTAAGGCACTTCTCAGCACACTGGGTCCATTTCGGCAGGTGCCCTCCTGTGTCCAACAGGAAACGCTGAAAAAGTAATTTTGAATTGATCGTTTAGTTGGACTGCTGTTTTCCACATTTTCATTCATTCAGTCTTTACTTGCAATTCCCTCTTTTAAATAGCTTTTTCTTTGTCTTTTGTTTGGAAAAACATGGTTCGGTGTCACAAAATAAATGTTGCTGTGCCAAGTGCTGCATACATTTCCATGGTGAGATGTCCCCCGATAACCCTACACGTTGAAAAACTACATATTGCGGTTCTCTGCCCACTGGAAACCATCACAAAGGACACTGGGCCACAGGTCAGTATGTGACTCAAGGGTTAAAAACAGTCTTTAAAACACTGGTTCACAATTATATACACTATGATTGCCACCCTTTAAAATCAGTCATACAGTGGCAACCCCTGTGACACATTCATATTGCAAAACCACTAGTTTCTCAGTTGTGTGCATGCACAATAAAATATTAATGCTCTGGATCACTTAAACACAGAATACAGCTCTGGTAGCTAAACTATACCTCATTAAAGCAAATAAAGCAGTGAGGGTGATAAGTATGGTGGTCTAGGCTCGCTTACACATTTTTGTGTGTCTTTGCAGCAGAATCTATTTTTCCTTAAATGATGCACTTTGCAGTTTAAATGGTTTCATAGAGCTAAGATCCTGTGGACTTGATTAGCAACAGGAAGAGTCAACACATACAACTGAAACTTTTACCCACTTCGCAATGCATTTTTCCACTGCTCACTGTATTAGAATTTGTGAAGTCTTTTCAGAAGCAAATAGAAAATTTAGGATGAAGCAACCGCCTCTCTTCTCGCCAGACTTTCCAAATTGTGTGAAAAGTAAACACTGCTCAGGGCAAGGATTGCCTCAAATGCTGCAGAGGATTCCAGCGATTATAAAGGAAATTAATATAAAGGAACTCGAGATGCCTTAGTTGACCCTCTCTAAATGCAAGCATCCCCCACCACAAGGCAATTTTCCTGATGCATTCAAATTATTCTCGGGATAATTTTCAGTTTGAGTAATAAGGTGGAGTGCGTTCTGGAAATATATAACAAGATTGGGAGGCACAATAATTAATGTGTGGGCATGTGTGGAGAGCCCCCTCCAAAAGTTTCTATTTTATGAATCCTGTACAGATAGCAGAGGAATAAATTATGAAAACGATCTGCCCTACAAGAAATGTTGTTGATGCCTTACGACCTCAATTCTCTGTGACTAGTTTCCAGTAAAGCATCACCATTTAGGGGTAGATTGACTAAGGAGATTTTTTTCCTTTCAGGCAGCGCTCTGCTTTCTATCAATTTATTTACAGACCAGGGTGAGGTACTATAGTTACACTATGGGTTTTACTGTTGGTCATTAACTATCAGCTAGATGTTTTGCTTAAAGGCACTTTAGCTCATTTTAAACCGTAATTAAACATTGATCATTTGTAGGAGGTAAAAGACTGGAACGTTTGTCTGAATGCAAATCGTATAAAAGACAAGATAAAAGACTATTACTGCTTTTCAGAGCAACTCTGAAAGGGGTTCTGGTGTTGTCACCATGTAACTGCTATATTTCGCCACTAGAAGGCATGTCACACAGTGAGTACTCCTGACACAGCGTGCCACATTTACTTACATGATGTTTTTTAATTCTAAATTACTTTCTCCTAATTAGATAATTTGGAATTAAAGTATGACGACGGGACAAGGAAACAAGCATGTGCAGAACCACTGGCATTAACTCAAAGTGAGAATGAAACATGCCATATTTGGCACAGAGGTTGTTCTAATATACATGAAAAAAAACTTCCAGCCTAAAATTAGTTTTAAAAAAAAGCTAAAATGACACATATGACCAAGTAAATTTCGTAATTTTAGCTAGCTAGCGAGACAGGGAGGAGCCATCTTGGCGTGACGTAACTGTCTACGCAATGGGGTTGGTTTGTTCCTTGCCTTCGAGTTGAATCCATAGGTATTAGAAGCTACACTACGCTAAATCTAACAAGACCTAATACATTTAATAAGATGAATACAAGAAGACAAAGCTGAAAGGTCTATTGAGCATCAAGATCGCTTTTGAGCCAATACACTATGGGACTGGAGCAGTGGAACAGAAAGAAGGGGGAGATGTGGAGCCGGTGCGCCTTGTCGCGAGGCAGAAGTTTGGTTAATATTAGTATGAGGAAGCTTGCAGCTAAGCAAATTTTTATCAGTTGTATGGGGACTAGAGTTTAACTGTGAGTATTCTTGAAATGTGCCTGTAGCTACATAGACCACAATAAAAACCCACAAAGATTACGCAATGAGTCCTTATTCAAGTGTGCAACAAATTCTGAGAATTATTAAAATTAAATGTAATAAAATTTAATAAAAAACATACCTTATTAATTAACAAAGGGAAATTATACAGTTGTTTTTTTCTTTATTATTTGTTTGTTTGATATAAATCAAGAATTAAAGTAAAAAATGTTCACTTTAAGTTTTTAATCTTGTGATGGCTGCTGGCAGGAATGACTTCCTGTCTCTTTCTGTCCTGCATCCGACTCTCAAGCTGCATTTCCATTACAGTTTGTTGCTAAATAAAAGCAATATTTCTTAAATTTCTACAAAGTAAAATTGCGATTTGCAAGTGTTTCCATTGAATGGTGTTTAGCCCAAAAGGCTATGCTTTGTTCATTCGTATGTGAAGAGAGATGGTGAGTGTACAGTCCCCTTGTGGTGCTCAGAAACACAATATTTTAGCCTCACAAACTGTGGTTTGTTAGGTAGTTAAAAGTGCAGGTGGTTGTGGAAGTATCTACCTGTAATTTCTGGAGCTTCTAACATAACAATTCCGTAGGGCTGACACAATATACTTTTCTCCTGATTCAAATCTTTTTTGGGTGCCGAGTCGATTGAAATTGCGGTTATTCGATATTGATGATTTTTGTGATTTTTTGTTAGCTTTTTTAACATCAGAACATCGGAAAATGTTGAATGATGATGTTGTCTACAGAATATAGCAGGAGCCATATTCCCCCCAAAAAATGCACATCACAGGCAGTTTTTAAGATTTATTCAGCAGCAATATATTTAAACCAGCTGAAAAGCATTTAAAGCATTTGAAACATTTCAATTTGGAAAAAAAAATATTTTTGAACAAAAAATTTGATTCAAAAATCGTAAAACAAAAGAAATTTGATACTTATGTGAATCGATTTTTTTCTTCCACCCCTACAATTAACAGTTCAAAACACCTGAGAATTTAAAGAGAATGATCCTCGATGTGCTCCCTGGTTTGACCCGATGAGAGTGGGCTTGCCGAAGCAGGTAGATGGTGGCTCATTCAACACCAAGCCCATTATGATAAGCAAACTGTAATGGGTCCTGAAAGGTGCTCACTCGCTTATTGAGGTGAGTCAGTAACAGTCTCTCAAGGACTTTCATAATGTAAGGACAGAGATCTAAGGGCAGGGAATATGACTTATTTGTCGGTTCTAAGCCAGATACACAATGCTTTCTACTCCATGTGCAGCATGTATTTAAAAAAGAGAGTTTTTCTTTTGTTCTTTATATTCTGACTGGTAAATACTGTTGGCCTCACCAAAAGAACTTTATGTCAAACCTGATGAGAAGCAGCTGAAAACACTTGGCTGAATTCCTCAACTAGAAAATGCAACATGAAACAAAAGGTATTTACATGTTCTCTTCCACCAGTTCCCTTTATCTTTTCCAGAGTCCCACATTTCCTTGCTCTGCACGACAACAGCCCATTTACAGCAGAATGCTTCATTCTGCTTCAACTATCATTGGTGGTGTGACAAAAGAATTGAAAGTCAACAGATTATGTTTACTTCCAGAACAGGGCTTATCAAAGCGTCATTAGGCTGCTGTGATGCTCCCTTCTTATATTTGCGGCTAATGATCCGTGTAATATCTGTCCTTTTCCCCCCGGATGTGCTGTTTTCCATCAAGTCAATGCTTTCTGGAATACTGTTGAGGCGTGTGTTTGTGTGTGTTTGTATCCATGCGTGCATGTGTGATCTATTGTTCAAATGATATGAATGACCATTTGAAACTACAATACAATTTTGGAGCACAAATACACACTCTTTTGAAGCAAACAAAGGAACATTTCTCAAAATCTTACATGAATTTTTATTGTTTTTGACATGCAGTCATATATGCTGTTTGCTTGGCATTAACATATAACCTACACCTGCTTATAGGATCTGGGTCCAATCTATGACACTTTCTCTTAAACATGTGCTTCTTTCAATTGTCCTAACATTGTGATTGGATCTAAAAATGCAAATTAGATAGGTCTCAATAGACCTGGATAGTAAATGCATATTTAAGGTGAAGAGAAGCAGTGGTTATGTGGATGATCTGTACTGGTGGTGATAATTGTTTAATGCAAGTATTAGATCAGACATTTTTACTCTGAGAAAGCTTTACTTTTTCAAAATTTCTAAGATGATGATAATAATAATAATGAGCAAAACCGTTTAAACAAACATCAAGCATTATGTTTGTAGCTGATAAAAAGGGGGTTATTTTTCTACAGCTTCTTAATAATCTAACAATATACTTTAGAATCAGTTATATTAGAAGAACAAAAAGTGACACTGAAGGTTTTCCTCATATTAAATCTGGTTTTGCTCTTCTTTCAACTAACTTACCTTCTCGCTCCATCTATTTAGTTGTCACTAGTTCTTTATCAACAATGATGCACAGCTGTTTTTTTCCAATCACATGCCAGTTACAGCTTCGTATATAGCTCTGTCTCTGTAACAAACTATCTGGTCTATCAGTCCTTTACCTTTGAGAATCAAGGCTGCTTTTCAGTTTTTGGCAACAATTGCTGCTTTTCATTGATTGCATTGTCTGACTCACTGAATGTCAGCAGTTAGTTATGTTTGTCACTGGCCAATCATTTCCAGAGGCGTTCTCCTCATATATATACTCCTTATATGCACATTTTTTCATAATTTACTTTGCTATGGAAAACAAAAACTTGAAGGCAAACCACCTACAATAACTATAACTGTAAGATTTGATGGAAATGTGGATGCTTCGGTAAAATAGGCCTATGGAGTTATTTCAATTGAAGGTTAGAGATCTTCAAAAATGTGATTGATGCAACAACATTTGCTGGAAATGGTCCTTTGGTTTCCCAAAGCACATATAAACACAGTATATAAAAATTATCTGAAGCTTTGTACTGCCTCAAACAAATGTGACTGATTTCTAAAATCTAAAGAATATGTTTTTCCTCCAGCCTAAAACGTTAAACTAATACAGCCAGATCACTGATACCACTGAGCAAGATTAATGGCATCAAAGCTTCTAACCAAATATAACGGGTAACTGAACTGTTGGCTCATCTACATAACATTTCCGATTTAACTTCTCAATATTTTTTCCATTTTTTTTCTTTTTCTTTTTTGTATTATGAAGCTGTTGTGAGTTTAAAACTGAGTAATTGGTCAGGAGTGATAGAGACGGAGAAGATCAGTTTGTATTATAAATCAGTCCAGTAGTCTAAGGTCGGGTTCACACCAAAAGGTCCATTTTCTGATTCAAACCAAAGTGAGGATAATACATTGTTGCAATTTCTCAACTGGTCCTGTTCGTGTTCACAAAGTCCAAACTCAAACGGTCCAAAAATTGTCACGGGGCAGCAAATGCCGTTCTGTGATTGCTTATACAGTTTCGGTGGGTAGACAACAAATCCCTTGCAATTTTTACTGTACATCATGGAGCATCATCTGCTCATTTTCATGTTGGTGCCGATCTGGACTGCATATCAGCAGACTTTAACGGACCGCAAATAAGAACAGCTGGTAAGACTGTAGCAATTAAATAATGTATTAGTACACGCACATCAGAGAAGATGCTTTAATCGGACAGTCATATCACAGGCTGTCATTATTGCCTGTCGTCTTCTACCACCATGGGTTGATGTAAATGGTACTTATTTGCTTTCTGAATCATCAAAGAATAACCATTTAGAATTTATTATGATGTTAATGGAAACAATCTCTCTCTCTCTGCATAGCTATCTGAAAATCATGTTTTCTTAAAGGTGCATTTTGTAACTTTGTTCTCTTTTGGTGATAATGTTTGAAGACCAGAGTTTTTTGGGTTTTTTTCTACAGATGAGGGGTGGTTTGCCTGACTCTTTCATTACCTCTGTTTGCTGTTGATTATTGCTGGGACCTTTCATTTTCATTGAATAATCCTTAAGAGGAAAAATAACTAAGACTGAGACAAGCGTAAGCTAATTGATGCTGTCTGGGTCAGTGTTACAGTTCAACTCAGTTATATATTAACTGGTGAGCTTCAGCTAAAGGAGTTTGTGATATTTGTAACATTAAATGCTGTGTGATTGTAATATAAAGTGTGGTTAAAGTGCACTGTGGCACACAAGAAATATTCAGTTAAAATTTATATTTTTTTATCAACAGCTAATGCCTTGTAATATCAATTCTTGTACAGTTTAGCTTGGATTTTAGTACAAATACAGGTGCAAACTTATTAATTCTGTAGCCTTATAATATAAAAGTGTAGTGCAAAAAAGTATCAGTCTTCTCACTTCTACTCAGCCCTTTTTTCTGTTAGCCTGCAGTTTCTCTGTTTATTACTGCGAACACTGGCTAGGGTTTTCTTTTCTTTTGTTGGCTTCAGGACAGAAAAAAAAATACTGTGGTGATGACTCACCTCCCATCTGGTGTTAAAAAGTGGTATTACAGGAAAATATGTTTCAGCCGGGTGATACTTGGCATTTTTTTAATATAAAGTCACGGGCATTGCTTTTTTCCAATTCTGTTGATAGCTCTACTATATTTTGGTTGTAATAAATGTGTTATTCTAGAAGGTAAACCTATAATTATTTTGTCTACAAGGTATTCGGAGTTGCAAACAAAAGTCAAGGGCAGCCTTTTCTCTTCCATCCCTCAGGTTTTCAGAACTGTCCACAATGCTCTCGGAGATTTACACACTCACACCTTGTAGAACAGTCATTTAAAACAATTCCAAGGTGTTCTTATCTATATTCTAATATTAACAATCTATCAAATGTCTGTGTGCTTGTAAAAAGGGTCACTGGTAATGACAAATCCACATTATCACTTTGCTGCAGCTTCTCTGATCATCTTCCACCTCATTGATTCGCTTTTAAAGCCTGCGACTTTATTGTTTTGGTTCACGCTCACTGCTCTCATCAGCATTGTTTCCAGATGCATCAGGTAGCTGTTTTAATTAAAGTCTTTAATAAACCTACATGCTCAGCACAAAGCGACAGGCAGACTAAACTTGGCCAAGAACACTTCAAATAAATGGTATTCATAGTGTATCTGCTGTGAACTCTTAATCAGAAAAGGTAGTGAAGCAGCCTGTTTTCTCTGTAGTCAGAGTTGCAGACCTTCAAAATTTCACAGCTAATGCAGTTTTTAAAAAGAATGACACGTTTTGCATCCCACAAATGACTATACCTCTGTTGCAGTCTCTTGCCACTTCCACATAAAGATGCAAACAGGTGCCACTCAGACATGATAAAAAAGATTGTTGATGTTGCTTTTTGGACTTTCCTAATTTAGATGTGACCTCCCATCTGAGCTCTCCTTGACACTTTCCCATGCTCCATACCAAGACAGACTTTGCCTCTGACAGGAGCAGCTGGGCCATATGGGATGCTGCGTGATGGGCTCCTGTATGTGTGGGGAGGTGGATTAACATGACGGCAAGCTGTACATATGGCAGAGATCAAACAATTAACCTGCTAGTGATTGGCCCTGGCATTAGGGTGCAGTAATTAAAGCTAGGTGGCCCTGAGACCAGACTGGACTAATAGGAGGGCTCACTGCAGGGAGGAGTCAGACTGTCAACATCTGTGTGAATCTGTGTGACCTCAGGCCAGATTCTGTAAAACTGTTGTCTTTTATTCAGGACAAATCTTTTTTTTCTTCTTTCTTTATTTGGTTGCTGCAATCATAATATGTTTGACTCCAGGGTGATTTTAGAGCTGCATAAAGTGGGTTGCAGAATCCATGTTTTGTACCTCTGCATTCAATCAGAGAAAGTGCTCTCATACCTGGTGTGTCTATACATATTCATCTTATAGCGAAAGTTGTCAAAGTGCTCCTGCACTGATGTTACCAAGACAAATCCAGGCCGCTTCCCCGCTGTCTGTGAATAAAGTGATTCTTCATCTCATTCAGATATCGATCCTTCTCTACATCTGTGGCTATTTTATTTGAAGTTCTGACTTAGAAAGTCAATAATTTGTTTAATCTTTTCTAACTTGTGGGACTGTAATTTATTGGAGTAGCCAAGCTCTTTTCTCTGCACAGCTGTAAATATCCTGCATGTAGTGGGTGTGAATGTGGACTTGTTGCATTTGGATAGTCAGAGAAATGGTCAAAAATGGCTAATTCTGACATCAGACAGGTGCTGGAAGAGGAGATTATTGAAGCAAGATGTCGAAACAAAACAGTTCTGATTTGCGGATGTGTACAGGCAGCTTAGTACAGGCGATGCAGAAGAGAAAAGAGGAGTAGATAAAGATTCTGGAGGAAAAAAAGACTAGCCTTAAGGACATGACACACCAAGCCAACATTTGGCTGTTGGGAATGTCAGGGGTGTCACACCATCGGCTCCTTCAGCTCCCTTCAACACGTTGTAATCAGCATCAAAGTCTGTCTCTGAAAAAGGCTCTTATTCACTAAACCAACATCAAGTGCAAGCGGTGATGGATGGCCCCCCTGCTGGGTCTCCTCACTTTGCTAGTGTTTAGAAGAAAGGAAAAAGAAAATAGGTTTTTAGATAGTCTTGACAAATGAAAACATTGCTATGCTGGATACTAAAAACTAAATTATTAATGAGATAACTTTATGCAAACATGGCTTTGACTACAGTTTTTAACCACAAGGGTTCTCGCTTTTTATTTCCAGTTATTTCTACTTAATTATTGAATGCATATAAACTGGAGCTGCTTCGGTGTTGGAGAGTTATGTCCTTCTGCACTGCTATACATCATACATCTTAGCTAGAAGTTAAAGTCTTTGTGATGTTTCTTTTTTCACCTAGAAGCAGGAAATCTAAGGAGACACAGCAGGGGTCTTCCATCGCTGCCGATTCTTGACTTCAATGCGGTGTGTTAGGGCCTAGGCTTTCAACAACACAGTGGATGTTTACATAGACAGCAATATTCTGACTATTGACCCTTATTGAAATTAAACAATCCAGTCGTGGTTTTTACATGAGCTGTGTGTGGGATATTCAATTCAGATTTCCATTTACATGTTCCGAAATGATTGATGATGCACACTTACATCACATTCCCCCAATGCCCCAATCCTATTCCCAAAGCAAAATTCACATTCTACAATATAAAAACTCTAGAAAACATGGAGCATTTACTAAAAAAACTAAATTTACCACAGGAAGTGAACACTTTCACAAGGCGCTGTATTGCTGAAAAACTGATTTGTTTTTAAACACTTAAACTCCTCGTGTATCATATTTGATACGTACAGTTTCTAAGACGTATTCCATCATTTTTTTTGGTAAAAACTTAACCCTGTTGTATACAATTTGGTACTTGTCTTTTGGCTCCGGTGGATATTTTTTGCAATACAATAATTCAGATGTAACACAGTAATAAACGGTACAATTCAAATTGTTTATTTTTTTTTGTTATATTTTGTTTAAGGGCCATTTTGTTTAATACTTTAGATTTAAAGAAAAATCTGTCTATTATGTCCGGGATAAGGCTATAAAGGGTTTAACTGCATTGGTGATGAATGACCGTGTGGTGAAAAATGTTAGAATTACGCAAAATTTCAAAGTTATGGAAGTTTCTAAAATGCAAATAAATCTGCAGTCAAACTCAGTGTTACATTACTTATATTCTGCATATTCAAAATTTCCCACAAAAAAATGTCATGAAATCGAGATCAGATCAAACAGAACACATGAAATGTTTTTGGCTGCTGATTGGCTGATATTCCCCCACTGCTTGTACAAAGTGAATGCCCACTATGTCGACATTGCCATGAAAAAGTTAGAAATTGTGAAAAAATAAAGAGAGGACACATAAGAAAATAGTGAGATTTTTAATAAATTCATCTGCAACTACAAAAAAGCTTAATACAACAGAGATGTTTTATTACTTTTCAGTTAGATGTGGTCCAGTAAGAGCAGATACAATTTCAATGCAGTTATGACTTCTAGACACATTACTATGACATTTTACAGCTCATGTAAAAATGAGCTGAAACCTGATTTCTCATTTACTCGACTGCCATACACATTAAATCCTCATAATGTTTACATCCTTTAAAATTTATGGCAAACAGCTCAGTTCACTGTCTCGCTGTCTGCCAGCACCCAGATAATCCAAGCTGCCTGCTGCCTGTTTGATGTGTCAGATCCGGTGAAACCCACAAAGAAAACTATGTTTATGGTGCTCCTGTGTGTAGATTTGACATGCGTTGCTCCATTCTTTGTTGTTCAAATGTCCAACTGTGTCTCTGACCATCTCCAGAAATTGTTCGGATGATTGGATCTCTGTTCTGATTGCGATTTCATCTCCAGCATTTTGTGATTTCAATCCATCACCATAGCTAGTGCAAATGACAGACAGACAGACACACACACACACACACCATCTTTTGATGGACAGCAGTTGCAAGTCAAGTATGTGTAAAAATGAATTAGTGTATATTCAGACTGATAAACAACAACAACAAGAGGAGCTAAAAATGACCGTAATTTGAAAACTGTGAGAAGTGATTTTACAGCAACCAAAACATATCACCCTGGATGATTATATCAATCAAAATATGATGGAATTACAGCCTGAAATGGCCTCTGCTTGGCTCCCTGATTCTCCGTGCAGTAGGGCATTACTGATGCTGGAAACTGTTTGTGGGAGTCACTGTAGCATGGGATGACCTTGGAATGGAAGGAATCGCATCATTTCCTCTCCACCAAAGGGTTGGGATGGTGCCCACCTAAGCTCAGCTGGTGTCCTTAAACATTCCCTCCTTGGCCATGAGAAACTCCCACAACCACTGCATGTTCGCTGCTCCAAAGTGACCTTACATCTTATTTGCCAGCTCAGTATGGCCGTTGCTCCTGACACAATCGGTGTGTCTTTTTTTGTGGGGGCTCCAGCTGCTATACAACAAACTCCTTAATATGAATATTAATGTGTTGGTAGTTGAGGCAAATGTGACCTACATTAAGCTGTTTTCACTTGGGCACCTTTTAGTGCTTTATCCACAGATAAGGTATATAAGAATGTAAAAGTGGAAATCAGCTGGATTTGGAAAGTGCTTACATATGAATGGAGCCGGTCTGTTAGTCCACAGTTAGTGCTTTTGTCATGAAACTAGTGTAAATATGGGAAGCACAAACACCAAACTATGAAGACTAGGGTTATGTAACACGAAGATGCCTTAATAAATCTAGTGTATAAAAAAGCAAACCAATAGCTTCAAAAATTTTCCAAAAACATCAGATGACTTTCAGAAAAGCAAAGAAACTTGACTTTCTGCATGAATTACAAACCAGCAGGTTGTTTCTGTCTCCAGCACACTCTACCAGAGCGACGCCCAGTCTATAGTCAAACCAAAGTAATTATTTGTAAAAATGACACCACACCTGTTACAGTCAGCCATGTGCTAAGTGGCAGCTCTTGGCAGTTTTTCATGTTCCAGTGCTGAGAAAGTGTGCATTATCAATAGAAAATGATAATAAAGAAATGGACGAGTAAGGTAAATGTGATAGCTTGAGTCTGGAGTGAGAGACACAGAGTCAGTGGGAGACGCAACCCAGCTACGGATCTACAAGCAGGACGGTGGGAGGGATCGCCAACTGGCTGATCGGACCAGTAAAGGAACGGAAACACCGCCTTTTACAGATGAGTAAAAAAGGAATGTAAATACGCCTGGCTTGGTGCTTGAGTGGCTGCTCCCCTACGTGAAGAGTGTCTCAGTGCTTCTATTTTCTATGACATCAACAGAATGGAGTCTCTAAGCAGACAGCGATGACGATGCTCCAAGAGACACGCCCTGCCCTGTAGCTGAGTGTTCCTCATACAGCAAGTCCAGCACCACTGGGAACTTTTTATCCTTCTTTATGACTGGTTGACGAACAGGACTGAGTGTGAACCCCCTGTGCCTGCAAATAAAGTAAACTCTTTCATCTGAGCAGAGGTTGTCTATTCATGTGGCAGTGGAACCTTAAGCTGGTATAGTAAGAGACTAGAGACATTGTGTGTGACATAAAAATGCAAACACATTCAGTACCAGTCAAAATTAGGACACTTTTTCCCTTCAAATTTAATGGGAAAGTGTATCTTATTTGACAATCTACTCATCATGCCTTTTGGAGATCTTTGAGACCGGAGGAAACAGTACAGAGCATTAAATATATATATTTAAATACATTTTTAATCCCAATTTAGAAATGAACCTCTGCATTTAACCCATCTTTAGATCCTCTAGAGAACAGTGGGCTGCCATGTTTCAGCACCTGGGAAGTAGTCAGAGGGTTGAGGGCCTTGCTCAAGGTCCCTCAAGTGGTACTACAACAATGATTATCTACATGGCAAGTCAACAAGTTTTAGAGTCTCTGTTTGAAACTAAATGTTCCCTTCTGCTCACATCTTTCGTGAAGATGCTTCTTTTTATGCTTCTCGGTAAAGTCAAATAATGTAGTCTGTCTTCGATTCTAGATGTAGTTGAAGTGAGACTCTCACCATCCACAGATTGCATGTATAATGGAACCGTCACAATGTTTTATCTTGTTTAGAGCTGAGAATAATACAATTATAAATCTGTAAACATTAAGTTAGCCTAACTAGGCAAGGCAAGGCAAGGCAAGCAAGTTTATTTGTATATGACAATTCAAGGTGCTTTACATAAAAACATTAGAAACATTACAGTGGGATGCAGAAAGCATTAAGAAGAATTGAAACAGAGTGAAATAAATAATAAACAACAAAAGAAAGAAACTCTCAGAGAAAATATCACTTCTTTTCATAAAAGGCTGCAAATAGAAAAGTTGACAAACAGGAAGCCAGTATAAAGATTTGACTACTGATGTTATATGATCCACTTTCCTAGTCTTAGTGAGGACTCGAGCAGCAGCATTCTGGAACTACATCAATATAATATAATACACAACTATAATGTCAGGGAAACTACAGGCTAAATATGGAGAAAAAATACTAAAGACTGGATTTCATACTGAATAACCTACAGCAACAGTTGGCAGCATCCCTGTGACTGATAATAAAAGTCTGAAAGCTATGGCAAAAAAATTGTGCCAAAACAAAAATGTTGGTCAAAAATAGCACTGTTGGGCTGTTTCTTGAAATTATTTTATTCTTCTCTATTAAGTGAAACAGTTTGCACAATGTGAAATATTTAGGCTGTATTTTTGAAGATACCTATACTAAGAGGATTGTTTTAAACTGTGTCAGTACATAGCATTACTTTTAGAGCTTGTTTTTGTGGTCCAGTTATATATTACGAAAGCTCCTTACATGTATTGTCACAAACTCAGCTTAATACTTCATGCAGTTTTCCCTTTATTGCTCCATAGGAAATAACAAAAATTTAAATGCCTAGCTACAAAAACAAATGCACTGGATTAATTCAGTTTACAATCCTGACTGAGATCTTGCATGTCATTTGCCACACAACTTAAGCTAGCTTCAACTTCAGCCATCTGTCAGCAATATATTAATTGCTTCTCAGAATTAGATTGTATTCCAATATATGTTGCTGAAAAGTGTATGTAGGGATTACTTCATCTGTAATACGTAACTCTGTGAAACATCCCAGCATCCTGATTTCTGCTCCTTCCTTTGTCTTTTTTTATTTTTTTATTTTGGCAGCTTAGCAGCAAACAATTCAAAGGTGTGCTTTGACTCAAAAATGAGTTTGTTTTTCTTATGATCAACAATCTGCTCAAAATGGTCTATCATAAAGGAGAGGGTCCTCTGTACTGGTTCAAAGCCATTGACTGGCTTTCTGTTACAATTTATAATAAACTTTATGATAATAAGTAACTGTGTAAGTGCAGAACTTTTTTACTGTGTTACTTTTTAGATACATTTCTTTGTTTAGTATAACTTAAAGTCTTATGATAACACTGTCATTTAGTTTTAGTCCTACTTTAGGCATCCATCTAAAATCTGCGGTAGATTAAAGTGAGTGTGTCACTTCGTGACACTTTTTTTTTTATTATTTCAAATTAAAGTATGGCCCAGATGCTACATACTTGTAAAATTACAAGACCTTAGCACCTGAGAAATAGGTAAAACAAATCGCTATTTTCTATATTTTCGTACCGAAGATTCCTGTAATGTTTACTTGCCCGCTGGCCCGATTTAATCTTCGGAAGCCGAAGCACACCCTGCCAA
>JAOXYM010000016.1:17922040-17932591 GCA_028567055.1 Leptatherina wallacei | reverse complement strand
CTTTCTTTCTTTCTTTCTTTCTTTCTTTCTTTCTTTCTTTCTTTCTTTCTTTCTTTCTTTCTTTCTTTCTTTCTACATCACTGCAAGAATATTGAGCATTGCAATTTCATCACTGGCTTTCATTCTTTACTTTCTCCTCCTCCATCTTGTTTCTTTGATTTTCGCTCCCCCCCCTCCCCTTTCCTTTTTTTTTGTCGTTGTCTTGATAAATGTTACATTGAGCATAAATGTTTCAGCGCCACATGCAATTTTGATGGGGGCGCCACCATTCCAGTGTCTTTTTAGAATACAGTGTTGGCCTAATTGTGCCATGCGCAGTTTATCTTTCTTCTTTCATTCAACTTAAATGCAGAAAAGGTGAAGAGAGGACACTCTCACATCCCGAGTGCCTTCCGTACTCTCAATCCTACAGATTGACTGATGAGATATCAACCCACAGATGACACAAGCGTTTTTTCCAAATGGTTTATTTCCAGTATATTCTACTTTATTCTGGTCCACTCATGTGCGAAAGTGATCTTTCTGCAAGTCTAATTCTCCCATCAACATCATAACTCCCTTGTTGATCAGTGATGCTGCAAATGTTTGTCATAGCCGACAGTCAGGCCTAGGGGGGTCAGAGGGAACGAAGATAAAAAATGAATATGTCATATTTCACCACATTAAAAACAAACACTCACTTGATGAACCGAGCAGCAGTCACTTGTCATGTTGTTCTCTTTTCTGTTTATTTTGTACCTTGATTATCATTTAAAGCTTGCTTTCACCCAAAGATAAAAATATTTTTAATAGGAAGAGCTATCATTTCTTTTATAATATCTTGTGCGCAGTTTTGGATTTTTAACGACTGTATTATGTTTAATGTTTATATGAAAGTTTGTCATAAATACTTTAAAAAGGCTCTTATTACTAAAAAAATCAGGATTAATTGGCTAAACTCCAGGCCACCTTTGAGACAACTTTGTGCCCAAACCAAATCTAAAACACTCTAAAGGAATTCTCAGGTTTGCTATTTTCCATTCTAATTTTTACAACCCATTGCTGTAACATCGGTCTTCCATGGTGTTACAACACACACACACAACCATATACACGCGTGCACACACAGGTGTCGCTTTCCTGTGCCTTGAATCAGCGAAGCAGCCGCAGCGCGTTTGGCGTGCAGCGGCTGACGTCAGGAGCGGAGCGGAGCGAGAGGAGTTGAAATAGGGCAGAGCTGGAGCGGAGCGCTGAGAGGAAACCAGCCCGAGGAGCCGGTGGATGGCAAGCTGCTGCTGAGAGTTGGGACGCGCTACCCGTCAGTAAGGCAGCTGCTACTTATACGCCAGCTCATAATCACTCTGAGCTCTTCAAACCCTGCCGAGCTGGGAGGAGAGGGCTGGAAGTACAGAGCACAGTTTGGACGAGTCTCCACGAGGAAGTCTGTGGCGGTTTTTTTTTTGGCACGAATTTTGTTTCTTTCTGTCCCCTTTGCCTCGGAATATCACAGGTAAGGTGGAAGCTATCTCTACTAGGACAGATTTATCATTTTCTTTCTACAAGTTTGTTTGATTTGTGTGCATGCTATATTGCTTTTCATAAGGAGTGTAAGTGAATGGAAGCTGCTGAGAGGGTGGCTTTAATTTGGAATTTTTAGCTGAGAAGAATGCCATTAATAATAGAGAGCTCCAGAAATTCAAGCCTGGAAAGGATGAGGTGCAGCCTTATAGCGCAGGGGCGATGTCAATGACAATCTGAGACAGTGTTTAAATGCGCTGCTCGGTGAATCACTATTTTTGTCTGACACAAAACGGGATGTAACTAATCATATAGATATGACCAGATGCCAGCTTTTCTAGCCTCTCGTAAACATGCGGCGGCTCTACCTGCTTGAAAACAACAGGACGGGGTTGGGATAAATGGCTTCAGCAGGACTTCTCTGCCCGGATGCGCCAGGTTTGATCAAGCAGCAGAGGGACTGAATGGTAACACTGTGATACACACACGCATACACACATCCCTCGCTGGACACTCTGGCATGGATTCCCGGTCGAGGCACCCCTTCACCTCTCACTCTCCCTCTTGTCGGCCAATTCATTTGGCAGGACGCTGTTGAGACTTCATCTATTCACAATCAGTGCCTTTTGAGGCTCACTGGATCCCCAGCAAGCAAAAAAAAAAAAAAAAAAAAAGAATGAACGGGAAAAAAAACAACTCCTGAGTGAAAGGAAAGGAAACCTTTAACGAGATTTCCTTGTCTGATTGTGGTAAATGGGCTGCTTCGGCGCTCTCTTATGGGAAAATCCTATCAATGTCACCAGAGAGCCGGCACAGCAGCAGTAAAACCTCCGTGACGGGCCAGCGGAGTGGGAAATGGAGATTGCTAAGCGCGCACGTTGCCTTGATACGGCGTGTTCAGCGCAGAGCTCTCCGTGGTGCTGAAAACGCTCCAGTCTCTACGCTTCGCCACTCTTTACCTTCCCCTCGTGCCTTACTCTTCTTATGGTTTGTTTGATGTCCTCTCTACCTGGAACCAGATGTGGAGCAGCAACAGAACTCTGGCCAAAAAAAAGAAGAAAAAAAATCCCTTCAAATCACAGCCCTTCAGCAATTATCTGGCAAACAACCCCTACAACTCTCAACTGAAGCGCGCAGTCTTCCACTGGAATATGCACATACACACGCGCATACACAGCAAACGCACGTGCAAGCACTTGCAGAGATCAATATCTCGTCTTCTCTCCCGAATGAGGATATTAATGGCAGTGGTGCTCAGCTGAATCTGTATGAACTAACTCATAATTCACGGCAACACGCAGCTCTCAGACTTGCTTAGAGTCAGTTCATGGAAAGGGGAAATAAACAAGCAAGTGCTTAGAATGTGTATGCTGACTCAGTGAGACGCGGTGAAGGCACAGAACAGCATCAAAGCAGCACAAGAACTGGGATGAAAACCACTTCTAATCACCCGTGATTAAACAAGTCGTGCCCTGGGGTCGGCTTGAGAAATAATGATGTAACCCAGAATAGTGACTCAGTCTGGTGTGTAACTTATTAGCTGTCTTAGAGACAGCCATTACAGTGAGTCCAGCAGATTATGGCTGGTTGTTGCTTCAGAGACAGCTTAATATGGGGATGACTCACGCAGTTACTGACACAGAAGATACCCCAGTGCATCCACATGCATACACATGCACACAAACATATCCCCACTGTTACAGTCCCAATCATTAGGGTTGAATTAGCCTTCTGGAAGGCTCAGCTGATAACCAATTAAACTCTGCAAAACCTCAGCAGCATGCAGTGAAAGCATGTGTGCTATAGATGGTGGGAATTAGTTTTAATAAGCAAGCATTTCAAGGATAACAGTGGAGACCTAATTCAATGTGTAACAGAGCTTTCACATGCTTTGACAGGTTTTCTGTGATATGCTATTTTTGGTCTGGCAGTAAATTCATTCCAGCCCCCTAAATTGCATTTAAATATATCATTATAGGCGTGTAATTGACCTTATGAGTGACACGGGCAAAATGGATACTGCAGTGAGTTCTTATTTGCCAGTGAATAGTTACAGTGTCAATACTTGTGTTGTGTTGAGGCTGTTAATGATTGATCTGGTTTTGAGTTGATTAGATCCAACAAATGCAGTTTGTATTTGTTGTCAAATAAGTAAGTAGACAATTCCTAAATCTGTTTAGATAAGTATTGTAAGAAATGTTTTGATCTTAGTAAGGAATTGCATGAAATGAGCTAAATCATCAAAACAACTGAATGAAAGGTTGGAGTTCAGTGTCTTGCTGTTTTTCTGATCACGGGCCATTTTGAAAGGAGAAAAAAACTAAACAGATTGTGTCTTCCTGGCTGGCTACATTACTGTTTACTTGCTGCAAATTCCAAATTTTCACATTTGCTTTTGTTTAAAGATTGCTTAAAAATAAAGATTAGTGCTTTTCCATTTTGTTGATTTATATCTTTTGAAACAAATGTTGGTTTGCTGCAACACAAGATTAGATTTTTATGGTTTTTGTGTTGATATTTCATATGTAGCAGCGGACCAAACCGTGACACATCAATAGCATTCCTTGTGACAGATTTTGATAGTTTCACTTGTAATATATGGACAGAAATATTCACATGTTGCTGTTGGTGGTTATGAGTCGTTGCCGTTTTTTCTCTTGTCTCGTATTTGCCATTTTCTTTGTAGGCATGTCCCAGTCCTATTTAAAGGAACTCCAGGCTGTAAACAATAACACATAAATAGCTGTTGGAAACAATTTAATAAAACATTTAATTAGAATAACGTAATATGTTTCTAAAGATCTATTTTATTCACCATCGGTGAGCAGTTTAAAGGTTTAGTATCACATCTTTGGAACAGTAGGCGGAAATAGCCCTTAACAATGTTATTCCCTCAGGTAAACTAGTCACTACCCTTCCTCTATTTCTACATCTCATGACTTTGCTTTCCAAAATCCCAAGAAATGAGCCCTACTCCAAAAGAAAGGTTAAAATGCATTACGGATTGTGAGTCACAGTCTTATGAGCTTCCACTTTCACCAGGCGCTTACATTGTGATGGGGCTTACAAGATTAGTTTTAAATTGAACTGATGAAAATTTTCCTCATGGATTTAAGGGGGGCATACTGACACTCACGCACATTCATACTCAGAGAAATATAACTCTGATTAAAACGAGGCCCGTGACAACGGAAAGCACTTAATTAGAATGACACTGAAACGGAGGTAGGACAGTAACTCGCCGCATTACATTCTGTACATTCTCATTCCACACTCCCATTGTTGTGGCTCTCCTCCTAAGTCCCTTTATACTCCCCATAGAGTGCAGGGGCTGCAAAACGAGGGGCAACACAGTTCACTTGAAATTCCGATCACCGATGTTGAACTTCTAGAAATGACCTTTACTGCTGCATCCCATATGAGCTCAGAGTATCAGCAGCGCAGCTCTGACCAAACAGAGCTCGCTGCCTCCTCCTGCCTGCATGGAGAAACCTGATGGAAGAGTCGGCGGAGAGGGAGGAATGAGTGGGGGGGGTTACAGAAAGGTCAGCCGGTACATCTGCTTTCATTGACTTTAGTCAGCTGTCTGTCTGCCTCTTCCAACGCTTGCTGATCACTGCCCTGTTTGCAACAGAGATTCTGTTGTTTTTTGAAAGAGGTGTGACTTCACACTCTTGGAAGATGATTTCTTTTCGGATTAACTTAATTTGTGATCACGTTGACATGAAATGAAATTGATTAAGTGTTACCAGCTCTCATTTGGAGGGTTAGAAGTTGTAAAAAAGTCCTCTAAAGTAACCTAATGAAGACCTGGATGACTTTATAACCTTCCAGTCTGGAGTCTGATCACATACTTTGGAAATGCTCAAACAATGCCAAAGCAATTTTATTAAAATGTTCAGATGAGTTGTTGCTACACAATGTGTCACAGTGTGAGTTCATCAGGAAAAAGCTGTCACTTCTGATTTCGATCCAGTGAAGTTGCTCTCTGAGGAACAGATCAGTAAAAGTGTTATGGTGGTGAAAGTTTCCTTTTTGGTTTTCTAATTTGAGTCTTTCGTCATCTTTGCTGTTGTTTTTTAGCTATAAAAATCCCATTTGTGAATTATTGTTAAGCATTTGAGCTGCAATGGAACGAGCATGGCATCAACGCTGTCGATTGTCAACGACACACTTGAAGCTGCTAAAAGTTTCAGTGCTGGTGGGGAAAGTCTATCAACGCTGGGGTTTTGGAAGAAAATTTCTAACTTAAGTTCAACTGTACTTTCTTTTCCCCAGTATAGCGTAGTGAGAATGAAGGGCGCTGACATTAGAAAAATGTTGAATTTGTCAATAGTGTATGGAGGTATATTGATGTTTCAGAATGTATTAATAGAGAGTAATCCTCTGCCCTCTTTCACTGCATCAATTTCTAGTGCCTGCAGCCGGGCATGAGGCTGCGAATGACAACACAGGTTTTAGTTACTCTTTATTCAGCCATAATTATATATACAGACCACAAAGTGTCTCTGAGGAGCCATTTATGCTTTTCCAATGCAGACCTCTTTCATGTTTTTTGCCCGCACTTTGCTGCTGCCGTGTAATTAACAGATGCAGTCCTGTTGACCATGCAGACCACCGTGTTATGTGGCACTGTAGATTCCCATGACATCCCTTTTGCTCTTGCAGCTCTGTCATACAGCCTGCAGGGGATTTATGGATTTAACAAGTCACTCTCTGCTTGTGTGTCTTTCCGACACACCTGACAAGCAGGATGCGGGCTTTTACACCCAGGGGCTGCCAATCTGGTCACGGAAACTTGTCAGGGGAAAAGGTCAATATCGGAAAAGCAATGTGAGACAGGAAGGGAATAGAATATGATCCAGAAGAAGAAGTCGCTATTCTTCTTCTTTGTCTCTCTCGTGTCAAAATGGGGTTTTAAACAGCCCGGGGGCTCCATCGGTTCTGTCTCTTCTGCAAAGAAACAAAGCGGTAAAGAGGGAGCGTCAAAAACTGGTTCATTTGGAGGCTCGGCTGAAAAGGAAATCTGCTTTTAAAGCAGAAAAAACAGTAATAAATTCATGAGGTCTCCCTGACTTTTTGGCCATTATTTTCCTCACTTCGGCTACATTCCAGCACAATCTGAAAAGCCACATATGTATGTTCTCTGCAAAATGAATAGATTAACTTATCTATCAGAGCTGCCATATGTTTTGGTCCCGCAGTCTAATTGCTGAAATGGTGTCGCTGTCGTTGCTCACATTACTCGCAGCTCTGCTGGCTGTTTTCTAGCCTTTGTGTGTATTTTTCTGATTTTTGTGCTAGAGTTTGATGAAGCAGGCTGTGGCTTGGATGAAGGTTTTTTTTAATCTCCAAGACGTACTCTTCAAATTTCTTTCACTTAAAGGATAAAATCAGGGTTCTATTTGAGCCGAATTAAGTATACTTCTCTTCACTGTTTAAACACAACTAACAATTTATTCCCCTTTCATTACATTTCAGGGTTAAAAGGAGCAATAAAGACTTTAAATATCTGGATTATTCAGTATTTCACTCTTTTTTTCTCATGAATAAATGTGAATCCAGTTCTTGTTTTGTCTTATTCCCCTGTTCTCTGAAAACTATCAGTGATGCATTTTTCTCATTACTGAGCCTCTGAATACAGCAGTCTATTATTTGTAGTCAGTACCACATATGGTAAACCCTCCTCGTGCTGAAATACTCACAATGCTCAAAGTCAGAGGCTTGTAAATATTCCCCAACAAATGTCCTATTAACCCCAGTTTGACAAACATTTGCCATAGACAGCATAAAGCTTCATTAGTAAAGGAGACATCTGAGTTGTTTTTTTTTAAATGAATGAAAGTATATATTTACATGTATGACACAGGTGGAATAAACTTTTGCTTCTGGTCTTTTGATGGCATTTTGTTTACACAACATAATAATTTAATATCATTACATTCTCCAACTTGTAAAATCAGTCTAATGAAAACTCAGCTGTGGTTTTACAGCCTTGGGATGCTGCTGGGGAGGGATGACTCCAGAAATGTATATAATAAATGTCACTGTGCCAACAAATGAGTCAGGAAGACAAAGTTTTATGGTCTGAAAGTTACATACTGGGACTTTAACATTGTGACTGATCAGTCTGCAGCACTACCAGGACTGTTTGTGCTCACCTGTTGAATGTAAATCCAAGTTTCCTTTTTCAGACCCTGAAAGGAACATTATGATTCATGAGATGTTAAAGTCTCCTCTGAGATCATGTTTTAGCATTCTGAAAGCATTTTTGCCGGAAAAATGTGCCTGTTTCAGAAAAAGAAGTTGATATCAGACAAGCAGACAAGTCGGCTTTATAATCAGGGCAATTATCTGAAAGTGGCTAAAGATAGAAATGTGAGAGCTGAGGAAATCTGTATTCATGGAAATATTTTAGGTTAGGTGTGATATACGTGGTCATGTTATTAACTGTTAATAGATTAAAACATATTTACCAGTACAGCTTTTAACAACAGAAAAGTGTAAAAACATCCATCCATGCATTGGCTATATCCACTTATTCCAATGCAGGGTCATCTAAGCTGCTTAGATATATGATGGTTGAGTAAGTCAGCAGGAAAAAAAAAAAACTTTCTTAAATAATTCCAACTTTTCTATTTGAGATCTATTTCTATCTTTAACTCTGAGCTGTCCGGATCCTGGGATGATGAAGTACCAAGGGGCAGTGCTAATACGCCTTTCTCTTTACAATGAGTGACAGCTTCTAATCTCATGCTACTGTTCCACACAACTGCTTCCTGGAAACCACCACTGCAGACTATCCTGGCATTTTTCCTATGAAAAAACAAGATAAAGGGGGGGGTTAAAGCTAGAATGGATGCGTCCCCTTTTTCCCTGGAGTTTGTACAAAAAAACCCAAACAAAAAAAAAAAGGTTAGAGCATGTGATCCTGATGCACGGCTGGCTGACAGATTGACATCCTTGGTCTCATCAGTATTTTCTCCAACCGCACAGGAACAAGAATGAAATGCAGACAAGCGAGTTTGGGCAAAGGCGATTCTCTCGGTGGCTCTATTTCATGCTACACAGACGTCAGAGTTAGAGAGAGGGTTGTTTGAAAGCTGAGTGCAGGCAGACATGCTGGCAGACCCACACTGATAGCAGTGGGGCGTCAGTTTGCAGAGGGGTTTGTTCCAAAAAGGGCCTTGCCTCACTCGTGAAAAATATGACACATTCTTTCATAGAATGATTGACAGAAGCCATTTCTGTTTTAGATTCCACCTTTAATAGGTACCAATCTGACACACTGAATATCTCAAGTTCGTGGTTCTTCTCAATTATTGAGAAAGATATTCTGACAAGTATAAAAAGCATTTTAAAATTACATCTGTATGCAGTATTGCTGCAAACATAGCTCAAAGCAAGGCTTCATATGCAAAATATTTCACTTGAGGCTGGTGAAATACACATCTTACAGTTTCAGCATTCACAGATGTTACTTTTCTTCCTCCTTTGTCATCTTTTTTTAAACAGTCAGCAACTTGCAGGCAGGAAAAAAAGAAGCGTGCTGAGTGGGGAATGACTGTCGTACTGGAACTGCATGTGTCATTTGTAACTGTGAGAGTAAATCTACCTGGAGTGCTGTGGAGCTGGAACGGAAAGAGGGAAGGAGAACTCTGCTAGAGAGGCTTTCCCTGCTGACATTACAGACAAAACAGAGAGTCTATGTGGCTGCATGCAGCGTTCATTTACATGTCAGTTTAAGATTTGGTTACATACAGATTTCAGAGGGATTGATATCTAATCACTGTTGTGAATGCACTCTCCTTTCTAAAGTGATGACTTCAGGAATTGATCTGACTTCCTCTTTAACGCCTGTCATATTTGCCACAGCTGCCAGAAGGTTTCATTAATCGAACATCAGCTGATTTGGAGCCCTTGCTTGCCCGTTTTAACAGGACAGTGAATGTTCCTGCAGAACTCCTAGACTGGTGAGATACCAGGCCTGTCTTGCATGCCTTTTTCTTTTGAGGTTCCTCCTCAGATTTTTAATGATTAGGTAAAGCAAATATGGGAGCAATGACAAAAACCTCAACTGGTGCCTCTTGAAGTGGTCCATTAGGGATTTTTAAGAGTGTTTGGGAATACTTATCCTGTGGTAATAGCTCTCCTCTTTCTTTCTTCAGCTGTGTACAGATTTTGTGATTTGCTTTTCCAGAATGGCTGCTTTTTAATTTGATTAGTTCTTCCCTCCCCCAGTTGAAAGTCCCGACCATAATTAATACAACCCTGTGAAAAGATGTTCTGTGCAAGCTTTCTTCCAGCTTTCCACACTGAGATCAAACTGTTCTATTTTAACTATATTAGTCTTGCAAACTTATTTGCTAAATGTATCTGTTTAAATGTCTGTTACAAACATTTGATGCTGATTTTTGTAGTGAGTAAGAGGGAGATGTTTTCATTGGACTACTCTTCTGAGGTCATACTTTTGTAGGTCTCAACAAAGAATAGTGCACCTCCGGTCCTGAGTCTAACACGTTACTTTTGCTGCCAAATAGAGGTTTTGATTTTCTTTCTAGCTACCCTTGTCACAATTTTCCTTCATAAAACCATTTCTGATGGAAAATCTCTACCAAATCCACCGTTAACTGATACTTTTACCTTTACATTATGGACTGACACAAGTCCCTGAAAATGTGTGCCCTCGCCTTGCTTTTAGTTATACCAGTGTTGTTTTTGTTAACGATGACAAAGATGAAATTATTTTGTTGACGCCCCTTTTTTTCATCACGATAACGAGACAGTGACGAGCTAAACGTTTCTCTTTAATGATGAAAACATGACGAGACGTGCACAAGTTTTCGTTGAGACGAGACTAGATGTTAGTGGGTGGTCTGTCAGACATTTAGAATCTGAGATTTCTGCCCCCCTGCATGCAGCACCCTGCACAACACACCTGCGGTCAGTAACACACACACACACACACACACACACACACACACACGCACACACACACACGCACACACACGCACACACACGCACACACACGCACACACACACACACACACACAC
>JAOXYM010000016.1:17891735-17921940 GCA_028567055.1 Leptatherina wallacei | reverse complement strand
CACACACACACACACACACACACACACACACACACACACACACACACACACACACACACACACACACACACAGGGACTTGTTGGTGGGAAATGGCGATATTATCGATGGACATACTTTAAATAAAATCTATTAGAAAGAAAAACAGAATGTGTTGTAGAGGGAGACGGCTATAAATGTGACTGTATTTACCAGCAGCAATGAAGTCCGGCACTACGGCCCATTTACAGCTAAAATAATGTTAATTTAATGCTCTGAGTCGATTAAAATGTTCAATTGTGATTAATTGCATGAGTGTCCTGAGTTAACGCATTAATCACATTTTAATCGCAGAATTTTATTAATCTTTTTTAAAATCATTTATTTCATCTATTCTATTTTAAGATATTTTTTAAACAGGATATTTATATTATAACAATTGTATATTATTGTAATACTTATGTAAGCTGTTAAGAAGCCCACAGAGACTCTAAACACACAATTACTACTGGTTTGTTAATTTCTTGATATTTTAGTTGTCATTGTGTGAGGTAGACTGTTAGAGTTGTGATTTCTGAGCTGCATTGAATGCATCACAAGTCCGTGTCACACCGTGAATTTAAGTTTCATTTTCTCTTCCTCGACCGGTAGCCGGTTTGAGTCGCCTTCTCCTGCATCATTTGAAGAACTTAGGTGATAAAATATCTTAGTCTGGTCCAGAAAAAAACATCTTGCAGAACTTTTTAGCTAAACTGTAAAAGATCCATTCAGCTTCAAAAACACAAATTGTTTTCTGCATCCCTCCCTGAAATTATGCCGACAGTACTGCCTTAACCGCACGTTAAATAAATTAGCAGCGTTAAAGGGACTTTGCATTAAGGTGTTATTAACACGTTAACTTTGACAGCCCTATATTAATTTTAATCAAATATTGCTTTACAAAAGGAAGTAGGCTAAAACAGCATCTGTAAGCTTGTTTGCCACCGAAACAAACTAAATCAGAACTTCAATTTGCACAGCCTGAATATTTGTTTCTTATAAAAACGGACCGAGTTGATAAGTGTGAAGCGATGGAGAGAACACCCAGACAACATGGCATAAGTTACCTTATAGGAAGGCCAGAATATTTATACTGACATGATGACCATCTGCACTTTAACTATGTAGTTTAAAATTTAGAAGTCGCAGCACATTGCCTACAGTCTCCTGCTGCTGCTGCATCAGCGCAACCCATTCCACATCTGAAAACATCGAGAAACTAAAAATAGAACAGCAGAAGCAGTCAGAAGCTGCGGCTGCAAAAATAGACACAAATTGTTATTTTTTTCTGTTATTTACATGGGCTACTAAATGTGAGTATTTAAAAAAAATAAAAAAAATAAAGATTAAAAATTCACATAGTTTTAGGAAAAGTCAGGGACCAGCAACACATTCATGATTTTATTTCAGTTTCTGAATATGAAAATTTCATTTGTTTAAAGGCTGATACTTAATTTTTTCCTGTTAGTAAAACTGACAAAATTAGACTAAAAACCTTTTTAAGTTTTCGTCAACTAAAACTGGACTAAAACTATCATATATTGAAATGACTAAATTTGACTAAAACTAATATGTAATTTCGTCAAAAAGACTAAGACTAAAACTCAAATGGCTGCCAAAAACAACACTGATTTATACGGTTACAATGTTTATCTTACGAATGGTTTTCTTGGTTATTTCGCATTTGTTTGAAGCGTTTGCAAGCTGCTATACACAAGTAACCAGTAGGGGGTGGAGTTTGGGGCAAATTTGACAGGATGTAAGGTTGCAGGGTTCAGGGTTGACAGCTGTTAAAATGGCAGGAGTTTTGGAGACAAGATACTTGGTTTAGAGGCATTTCATACCATCTATGATACTACTGCTGTCATTTAACTGCTGCAATCTCAAAATTAACCAAAAACTAAACCTCTCTTATTGCTACGTTCACACTGCAGTTAAATGCAACCTGAATCTGTTTTTTTCCCCCCAAATGCGACCAATATCTGATTAGTTTCTGAAACGGTGAACAAGTCACATTGATTCTGACATTTGAGACAGATTCAGGCCATTTTCATATGTGGTTCTAGATTGGAAATGTATTTGATCGGTGTCGAAGCGACCGCAGTCTGAACGGTCATGCAGCATTTCATCTGACTTTGACGTAATAGAAGTGAGACAAAGATCACAATTCTGCGCTGTGGAAGTGGAGCCTGGCTTTATCATCATGTTTACAGCAAGTTCAGCTTGAAATACATCTTCAAATATATTTTCAGTGTTGTTATATTGTCCTTTTTTTAAAACTGTAAATAAAAACCATGCAAAATGATCACTTTAAATATATGAAGGAATAAAGTACTACAATGAAGGGAGAGACGGGGGTCTGTTTACAATTAGCTACCTCTTGTGTTAATGTGCAGTGAGTTATACATTGTCGGGTTGGGTCCGGATTTCACCGAGAGACATCCGCGGATAATGGGTCGGGTTTGGTAATCATCCTAACGAGTTCGGGGGGGGGGTGCTGGTCGTTAAAATTGGACCCGTGCAGGACTCTGCAGTGCGTCTACACCTCTGTAAACAGCCACTGCTGCACAAAAGGCCATTGTTAGCATGTGTGCTCTCCCTTTTCTCAGTCTTTTGGCAATCCCTTTTGGCAGGATTTTGTCGGGTGCAGGTGTGGAAGTACTTCCAAATTGACAAACAACCATGTGAAGCATCCATATTTACATCTGTAAACACTACGCAGTACGTGATGCCGTGTTATCCTCTGCGCATGCGTGTCACTTCAGGGCTGCATGCCGTTCAAACTTTAGCATGATGAAGGTCGCATTGCAATGAGGATCAAACGACCAGACAAAAAAATCAGATTTCAATAAAAAATCTGATTTGAGCATTATGACCTGCAGTGTGAATGTAGCCTAACCTTCCCTTTGTGCATGATCAAGCATAGTACACAAGCAACTATGAGAATAATTACAGTCACAATGGAGCAGGTTGCCTCACATATGTGAGTTTAAAAATCCGGCACATTCTCGGCTTTACAGCTCTCGTTTGCATTATGGACGGTGGTTATAATATTTTTCAGAGCTGGGTTCTCTGAGGAGCCAATAGCTGTTAGGAAAAGGTTTAAACAGTCTTGTACACAGAAAGATAAATCATTAAGTTTTAAAAAATCTTACGTGGGCTTTCTTGATGCTGAATATTAACAATCAATAGCTTTAACATGTTTGGCAACCAATTAATTAACCCAAATGTTGATAAGGATCCCTACAGTGTTTCATAACTCTATATTTTACTTGCACTAATTGACAAGGTGCATCTCAGAGAATTTGACTCTGCATTATCAGTATTGCTCTGAATATTCAGATAAGCATTGGAGAACATAAAGATAGATCAGATAATAAAAGATGAAAACTTATGCATGACCTTGCACTGTACCACTTTCTTCCTGCAAAAGCAGTGAATATGCTTAGAAAAGGTTTTTAACTGGCTGAAGTTACTGTTTCATATTGTCAAACAACACTTACAACTTTCCCATACTGTAATTTTTAAAACCTTTAGTGAAAAAGTGTGCCACTAGAGAAACAACATTACTCAGCACTTCTGTGTAGGAACATTATACCCTCTTGGATCCATAGATGATGTTGCCGAGATATATCACCATTAGCTGCAGCCTGACAGTTTGCATCTGTTCTTAGAGACAGAGCCCGTGCTTTCTCACACTGACAGTAAAAAAAAAGCTAAAGAGCTCTTGTGTTTTAGACAGCTTAGACATAATCACATCATCACGCAATTTCATTTTGTCACAAAAGACAGACTTACTTTTCCTTGAAATTGGTTTTGATAAAGTCAGAATGGTTTCTTGATATCTTTTTTGCATGTCTGAAATTGTCCTTTCTTGAAAGTGCTGCAGATTTAAGATGATTAAATTATATGTTACTAGGCAAATTAAAAGAAGTAAAGTCTCAATGCTGTTGAAAGCTTTTTTTTTAAAGGATTTTTCACTAAAACTGCTGAATGCACAATTATGCAGGTGACACTGCCCAGAAGAGTTCCATCACTTTGAACTTTTAATGATTTAATTACCCAGACTTATTATGCAAGATGTCATTGAGTTGCTAGAAAACATTTGCATAAATTCTGTATTTCTATTTCCAACTCGGAAACCAGATTTCATCTTAGCTGTCATATTTGTATTATACTCAAAATATTGATTAATAATGTAACAATATAAAAAGAAATTAGATTAAGATTCACTTTTTTCCCCTCCAAATGTTAAATTATCAATGCCATGCCAAGTCCTCTCATACTTACTTCATATTAGGCTTTGCTCATGCTTTTATAATGAGCCTTTTATATGTTTGACTCTGTTTTCTTACATGGTCAACCATGAATTCATTAAGAAGCCTTTGAAGGCATTTAAGATTCGAGCAGTGGGTGTAAATAAATATTTTACCTCAACCTAGAAAAAAACAGCTTCTTGTTGACAAACTTGATGCACCTCAAAGGCTCATGAGATTCTGCCTTCCTCCGATTTGCCTCATTTTGAAATATAGAAGCATTCAGATCTTTACAAAATCTCAGGAAATGCTCATTGTTGACTTTCAGCAGGTCATTTCTTCCGATCAAAAGAAGAAAAGCAAAAGAAAAAAAGTGATTTTTTTATCTACAAGCCTCACAGTGATTGTATTTTTGTTTTGTGCTTTTAAGTGCTAAACACCCCGCTAGTTTTATTTTCTCTTTTTTATATTTCTTTTGATTGGACTTGTCTAATTACAAGCTTGTGGTTCATCAATTGCCTGCGGATTCAGTTACAATTCATAAACCTCTCAAGCCACCTTCCCTTAATTGTTCAAGAGAAAAATTCAAAAGGATAAAATACTTTTGTGTCCTAAAATCCAAAAGTTCAGAAGAAAAAGAGGCAAAATAAGATGTAGAGAGCTGGGATGTGATGTTTGTTTGGTGTAAGCCACCAAAAGTTCCACTGGTTTTGTCTTTCCCCCTCTTTAAGCTTCTTAATATTCTTGTCAAATAATGGTTTCCTTATGGATTTTCCCTTCTACTTCTGATGAATTTCAAAATGGTTCATTCAGGCTGCACACCCAGCGCTCTGTTTGTGTAGAGTCATTTCTAAATGTGTGTGGCTGTGCGTGGGCCAATGCCAGGGGGCTCCGGCAGCACATTAAGACAGTGACTGGCAGATCTCATTTGGTGTTTAATTTCACAAGGGTGAGCTCTCATCTATGAGGGCCCATTACCCCCCCGGCTAGTGGGCTAGCTGAATAATGCCCATAGTTCCTTGAAGTGATGTTTACATCGAAAAGGCTTCTGTGGTTTTACGGTGGTGAAATGTATCTACAAAAATGTTCCACTGGAAATATGTATAGAAAGGATTTTTAGAAAAACAATATTCATCCACATTTCACTGCCTTTCAAACCACTTTGTTCCATCCTGTAAAACAAAAACAGTGTCATAAACAACACCTTGTCACACTGGAAATGAAATAGATTATGATGTTCTTATCACTGACCAGAGTAATTCTTGTTATTTTTCTGTTGCCAGTAGATTTTCTTATTTGAAAAAGATTGCACACTTCTTTTGTTTGATGGGGCTCATTTCAGTGCAAATGGTTGATTAAAGAATTGAATGACAATAACAGTTAAAAACAGTTGGGGCCATTTGTGACCCCAGAGGCACATGGTGTAAGGAAATCAGGAAACAAAACCAAACTTGAATATATTCATCTTTAAAAATATATATCTTATATGATTGTTCTCCCCAGGATGTATGAGTATGTAACAATTTTCTTGCATATTCATCTTATCAATTTCATAATCTGATATTATGCAATGCGTTTGGCTGAAAGCTCATTCTGCTGACCCAAAAAAAGAGACAGATAAATAATTGCGCTTTAGAGAAAAACTAAATTTAGGACTTAATTCTCTTAATTCTCATTGAAATTATAAGAACACCTTTGACATTGTGTCATTGGTTAAGCATCTGATGCAGACATTATTACTCGATTGAATGGGCATTTTCAGTGCTTATCAGTCCATTCGTATGGGACAGTGGTGCCCTACTCTGTCTCTGAACAAGTCCAGTAGGCTGTTGTTATCTATTCATATTACTGATGAGCAGCACTGATACAGGAATACACCCAATTCAGTCCAACAAGAATCCAGTCCACCAACAGACCTCGAATTCTCAGAATTACGATGTATTTTCAGGTAAAACAATGTAAAATCAAGGCATTTAAACTATGACTATTTAGTCTATGAGCAATGCAACAATGAAAAAGCAGTCCTCCAATCCCAAGTCAACCTCTCTAACCGCAAGGCTGCCACTCTGCTGTTATAAAGTACATTATACAAGCTTTACAGTCATAATCAGCAAGACATATCATGACACATTGGCTTTTACATGAATTTTGTCCTGCTCCAGGCTTTTCTGGGAGTTTTTAAAAAACGTTTTCCTGTTCTTATTGGCTGCTCTCGGTGTCAATCCCAGATGTCATTGGAAAGCAGTAACTTAAAAAATGTTTTGGCTAGAATATCTTAAATAAACTCACATGTTTATTTGTTTCCTCTTCTTAGATAATTTTGTTATTTAGTTCAGCTGAAAAATATGTTTAAAATATGAAGAAAGCATTCTCTTTTTTACCACCTTATCTACAATTAAAAAAACTGAAAAACTACCAACCCATACAAACATTTATTCAACAAAAACCCAACTGTGGATCCATCCATCCATCCATCCATCCATCCATCCATCCATCCATCCATCCATCCATCCATCCATCCATCCATCAATCCATCTATACCACTTAGTCCAATTCAGGGTCACAGAGAAGATGGAGCCTATCCCAGCTATTAGCAGTCGAGAGGCAGGGTACACCCTGGACAGGTTGCCAGTCTATCACAGGTCCAGGACAGAGAAACAAACACCCATTCATACTTACTCCTTGGGAAAATTTTAAGTGACCAATTAACCTATCATGCAATTGTTTCAGATCTTAATAATCTAATTACTAAATGGGTGCATATGTATTTAATCCATATTTGACAGTACCCCCAGCTGGTGGGTATACACATGCATTATGACATGACAGCTTAGGTGAAGAGCCTGCTATAACAGTTGGCTCCATGTCTTTAGCCCCTTTGGTTGTCAAATTGTAAGCATTCAAATATGCATTGAGGTCAAGGTTCAAAGGTCATTTTTTCATGCAGAGTATTCATACTGAGGTACGTTATTCTCCAGGTGAAGACCTTTTCAATGATGTATTTTGTTAAGTGAGAGCTAAAGTTTTATTTTTCTCATTTCATTGACAGACCTTCACAGTTTCAGAGAGCTCTTGGACAACCCATTATATATTTTTTTTTCCTTCTTTGATAATGAGGTAATGGAACTATATTCTAAAATGAGTCATCTTTAGATTTATAACACTGTTCACTTGGGCATTCATATAAGCTTGAAAGAGAGCTTGAAATACTGAATTTAGAGTCGGTGCACAGTCTATGGGTCGAGGTCAGTGTTAGATCATAGATTTTTAATTGTTTTACTTTGGACAAAAAACTTTAAATGGAATATTTTGCTTGTGCATGAATAATTGAATAATGCACTGCTGCTTTTTTTAATGCAGTGCACTAACCAAAGTACAATTTGATTAAATAAATGTAAGTAAGGCAGAGTTTAATGAGGAAAGTGTTTTATAAAGACATGTATAACCCCATCATTTGTTTACAGTAATAGTAAAATTTTTGATGTGTGCACATGATTTATCTACTATTCCTGTACACAAATATGTATCCAGACTTCCAGTCACCATTGTGAGATAAAAAAAAGCCCTATAAGTTTTTCATTGGATATAATTATCAGTGTGGAATAGTCACAGTTTAAATACCTCAATTTCACATTGTTTTACTTGAAAATACGTTGTAATCCTGAGGATTTGAGGTCTGCCTGACGACTGGATTCCTGTCAGACTGGATTGGGAGTCTTCCTGTATCAGTGCTGCTGATCAGCAGTGTGAATTAACGATAACAGCCCACTGGGCCTGCTAGGTGGAGTAGGCCCCTACTGTCCCATAAGAATGGGCTGATAACCACTGATAAGGTCAATTCACTTGAGTAATAATATCTGAATTGGTGACCACTGAGAGTTGGAGCAAACCTTTACCTGGGAACATTAAAGAATTCAGCAAAATAGTTGGAAAAAAAGCATGTATATTCCATCTGTGTGCACATACAGATGGAATAACCATTTGCATGCAGTGATTCGGGATCCCATGAGGACATACTAAACCCTTAGTGACAGTTTTGCCTCATTCTGTTCTAATTTGAAGTTGGTGGTGAGTGAGAGGCAGGTTACACCCTTGACAAATAGCTAGTCAAACTGATAGAGGTAGTCAAGATCTCACAATGATGTTTCACAGAAAGTCATGGAATTCAAAATTTTCTCAGAAATGGGTATTTATGGGACTGTGTATTTAATTTTCATTGATGTTAAAATCAGATCTTTTACTTATAAAGATTAAAAAAAAGATTTGGTGATTTATCAATTCGTAGCACAAACAATCTCACACAGAATACGTTTTTGGACAGCCAACCACTGAGTTAAAGGCCAAGGTGCAGTCACACTCCCCTGCAATGTTCAATATTTCTGAGAAAAGCATCTTAACACATTTAACACCATAAACATCTGCCCTGCTTGAGATGCATCATGAGTTTTTGCATCCTTGTTGCCATTTGAGTGCAAAACTTTATGGCCCCATAAGGGAGATTTTGTTTTGCAGACAGGTTCTGCTGTAAAATACACAATAAAGCCATATTATGAAGTATAAGGCCACAATAAAAGCAATAAACATATTACCTGGAAGTACACCAATACACATAACAAGATCCTGTGCAATCATAAAGACCCACATCTGCTGATGAGATCGAATTAGATATTTTAACAGTGGCAAAGTCCACTTTCCTTTACAGAGTAGGCACTGCAGCTGGTAGCTACAATAAAAGAAACACAAGTGCACTACTACCCTGGAATTAACATTATCTGCTGTAAGATAAAATTAACATGATTTAAGCTTAAATCAAATACATTTTTCTGTGGCTTTTGTTGCCGTTTAATGTAGAATGTGTTTCTTACTGTAGTAGATTGCATTTTAATGTGAGGTTGTTATATTATCACACCACTTCTCCTTTCTGTACATTATTTAATGTTTTGATTATAATTCACATGAAAAGCTTTGTGGTTCATTCACTTTGGGATCAGGTCCACCAAAGCAGATTTTTCAAACACATTTAATTCTTAAATTATTAAATACATGTTTGTCTGTTTATGATGACGTACCATCGGATGTATTCATTACTGGATAGAAATTGTTTTTTAAGTGCAGCAGCACTAAAGCTTGGTGTATTTCTTTCCTTAGGGTTCATATGTGCATCTGTGAGCGTGTTTATAAATAAGTGTGTATGTGGCACAGCAATCAAATTGATCAAGTGATTTCATATTTTAAGCTCCAGAGCCACCTCTTTATTCAGATTCAGATGATGTTTTCTTTGCTGACATCAAAAGATTTTCAGTGTCCTTTGTGAACGTGTTTTGTACTCGTGCCACATATTCTGTGAGCAAGCTTTAGCCATTGTTGGTATACGCTCAGTCATCCAGGTCATAGTAATCTAGTGTGCTTAAATAGAGGATAAATAGACATCTGTTTTTGGTCCTTGAAGACATTTCAGCTCACATATGAAAGGTTTATTCAGCTCTGACCAGCAACTCTCCAAGTGTAAAAGTAAAAAGAAAGAGCCAAAACTTGGATCTCACCAACAGTCTGTCAGAAAATAAGAAACCTTTTGGATGGCAGCTTAAATATTTTCAAAAACAAAAAAGATTTCATTGCGAATGCTTCAAAAGAAGCACTTAGGATTAACATTAACATCTTTGTAGTAATTTCTCAATGACTAAACAAAGGAAAAATGTAACTTATGGTAAATACTGGAATATAAAGGAATATCCAGATAGATAACAGGAATATATTTGAGTAAGAAATGGCTTGTGATTATTGGTTAACCTTGCTAATTTAGACTTACATTGCTCAAGGGCGAGTTAAATAAACTGTTGATTCCTACTGACATTAATAGAGTAATGTTTTTAGAAACTATAGTTGGACAACAGAATCAGACTAAAGGTTTTGTTGGGTTTGGGTGGTTTCCAAAGGTGGCGGCTTCTGTGGTCATGAGTGGGCTGGCTCCCGGTGTGAACGCATCCCCAAGATATCATTTCCTCACAGCAAGCCAGACGTTTATTTTCATATTGATATTCAGTTAAAGAGACAGAAGCTAGAGGTTAGAGTGCAAAATAACATGGGGGGTGTAGGTGGTTGTGGTGGGGGGAATGGATATTTTATGTGTGTGTGTGTGTGCGTGTGTGTATGAGTGCATGTCAGAGAGAGAGATTATGATCAGGTGTGTCTTTTTAACATTGTTAGGTCATCGATTTGGGGTGTGTGAAGACTTGTGTTTTTAATGTGCCAAAATTGTTTCCATGTTTTCATCTTTGTGCGTTATAAATAACATTTGAATTGAATTTTTGAATTGTGTTTTTCACTTTCCTACTTAGATAAACACTCATGGGCAGCCTGGGTGTTTGGACTGTGGCTGTGGCCGCTCTGCTGGGGACGTCTGGGGGCTGGCTGGTCGAAGGGCACAGGAGCAGCAGGCAAGGCAGTGTGGATACAGCCAGCATGCCACGTACCTCCTCCCAGGAACCACACTCCACGGTAAATGTCACCACATGTTCTCATGCATGCAAAATGTACAGCTTCAGCTATCACCTCATTCCCTTTCATACAGCAACATGGTAAACAAATCACAGCATGAACTGAACCGAGGTAGCGAAGGAAAAAGAAAGTGAATCTGAGTGGAAAAAGACACTTTTGCTTTTGGTTTGAGAACTTTGAAACCCTTGGATTAGATGTAAATTACCTAATTGTTTAAAACGGCACTTAATTCCAAGAATATATAAGATATATGCACACAATTGGGAAAATTTGCAAAAGTTGTCAGATCAAATTATTTCAAAACTCCAGTCTTTTAGGTAATGAAATCACAGTATCTCTGTAAGATGGTAGCACTAAATTAAAAAAAGCAGAAACAAAGGGTTCAACCAGCTGTCAGTGAATGATGTGCCAATTAATCTCAGAAAATAACACAAAAAAAACAAAAAAAGAAGAAGAAAAGAAAAGCCATGGATATATTGCTGCAGAGTGTGAATTATTACTTCAAAAATGAGTTTTTTTCTGACTTACCTGGTATCGTTAGAAACCATTCTAAACTAAAAAACAGCAATTCATCCTGATAATGCAACTAGCAACAGTTTCAATGCCCTGATTCACGTATGATTTAACTCGGTAGAATATCAGTTGCTGTCAGATTGGCGTCTTCTCTCCCTGGATGTCTGGTTGAATAAAAATATGTCAATCTAGACAGTGGAAAATACGTAACTCTGCCCCTGGGCAGATACGAAGTTCAATGGATTTTTATGTCATTGCTCAAAGTGAAATGGCGAAAAGATGCCTCACTTGTATAGAAAAGAAAAATCAGAAGGTAGGTGCTAGAAGATATTAACCAGTGAGATGCCCCACTCTGCTGTGCTTGGTCATTTTATAATTCAGCTGTGACTCCTTGTTTGATAATCAGGTAATGGATTACATTCTAACCATTTCAGTTTCTTTTTTCCTCGACTGTAAATGGGTCATTAGTAGAACTAACTAACTAATTGACTTCTTTAAACAGCTTTAAAACCTCCAAATTGGGATTTTTTAACCCCCAACCAACAGGTCTCTGTAGCCACCTGATAGGTAAAATGTCAGATAGTGTTCTCAGAGTACAAAAATTGCACTAACAAATCCTAGTTTTGAATGCACATCCAAATGTACCAAAATTACATCATGGAAAAATGGCAAAGTGAGGATACAAGCATCACGCTGAGCTTAAGCATCCCAAATTCTCCAGGGAAGAATTGTGATGTGTCTCACTTCAATGATGTAAAAGTTGGGGAGAAGGAAAAACATTGTATACGTTAGGAGAGATATAAAAGTGACCTGGGACTGTTTTGTAAAAATCTGATTTGTGCTGTTCAGACTGTCATAAAAACCGGATGTGGGTCATACGTCTGGGAAAAAGTCAGATTTTTGCCACGTTTGCCTGCAGCGTGAGCCTAGCCTTAGAATTATTTCTAAAAAGTAAATGTTAGTTTTAAGCTGTAGGCATGGCAGATCCAGCCTTAGAATCAAGGGAGTGGAGATGCAAGTATTCGTCTTGCACTTGCCAGGAATGGCAGATGAAAAAGGTTACTTTAAGTGAAAGAACATGGAGTCATTTGTGCTGATTAATAATGATCACCTCTTGAAAAAATACTCTGTGTATTCAGTTGTCAATAGTCAATCTGATTTCCAATCGGCGTGGGCCTAGTTTCAGCAGTCAGCTTAATTAAAAGACATCTGTGCTGTGCATGTGACATTCTATGACCAACACTGCTCTATTTAATGTGGTCTTTATTCTGCTTTCATTATATAGCAAATGTAAAACTTTATGTCTACTTAATTTCTAAATTCAAGTATTTTTGTCCTATTTACAACAGTTTAAGATAATTACTTGAACACTCATCAAGTTTCTAGATGAGTTCTTGAGGTTGTCTCTGGCATACATTTGAATTATGTGTTCAATAGAAGAAATAAAGTCTAGCCCTCTGGGCAGACGGGTCCTTGCCAGCAAGAATGAACCCTTTAACTAATGTTCTATGCATAACAGAAACATAAAACCCTAATAACTTGTCAAAAAAAAGACTTATGCACAGACAGTAAGAGGCATAACACACAGCCTTCCGGTCTTCCCAGTTCACTGTAAAATGAACCGCCTGTTTTGTTCTAAGTCTGGCTCACTTTGGCCTTTTCCAAGTTGGCAATCTGCTGTGGCATGCCATTTTCTCTCCTTAAATCCCTTGGTACAACAAACACATTCCCTTGCATTTCACCATCTGTTTATCTGTCCAGAATTTGAACTCCACTGGTGCCAGAATTTAAAGTCAACCCTTGGGTGACTCAGGATCACATCATACAGAATGCATTCTCAAAGCCTTCGGAAATGAACGAGAAGTGAAAGTTTTTTTTTTTTTTATGTCAAAAATTGCCCTCAAACAATGTAAAACAGAGACTCCTTGGGTTGTAACAAACTTACAAAAGAAAGTGAAAATTAAGCACAGCAGTCTACAAGAAAATCTTCAAATTTTGACTTCTTTTCAACTTGCTGGACATCGCACCCCCAACTAAGCTGTTGCTTCTGTCCTGACTGGGATTGCAGCATCTTTGAAAGCACCAAAATGGTATTATGGCTTTTGCATCGGTCCTGAATTCTTGTATCACAGCATCATGAAAAAACAAACATGTAGGATTGTTTTAAACCACATAACTGACAGAAAGATTAGGATTTTATTGAGAGTAGCCTCTGTTTAAAGAGTAGAGTGGCTAGGTGATTTTACAGGAACCCTAGAGAAATATACAATGTGCTGATTGGATTAAAAGCTTAGAAGTAAGAGGGTTATGCATTGAATGAGCAGTGAAAAACTGTATAAACAATGAAAATGAAAATATCCTACTTCCTGTGATGGCAGATCCCTCTCTTGTATTTACATTTTCAGTTGGGGGGCAAATCCCCTCTTTACATTTTGATTATGAAATTAATCCATAAACTTTTTCTCTTTATTTTGTTGCAGTCCCCAGGGAGTAAATTCCCATTTTTCAGGACATTTTCTTAAATTTGCTCTGGAAGCATAATACAACCTCTGAGGCAGATAAACATATGCAGTAGCTGCCATTTTTTGAAGCATTAACTCGCTTCTCTTCTGTAATTGTAGTGGTAGGGGACAGTCGCTCAGCACAGCCATCTATAGGAAAATGACAGTAAAGAGCATCACCATCTGTTGACCACCTTATCATTGGACCCTGTCTTGGAAGGCCAAGCAAAGATTTGCCACACAGTTCTTTCAGTTGTATTGACTTAATCCTGTTTTACTTTTACAGTCTTTCCTTTTAAACACCTCCGTAATGATGTAAATTCTAAAAATTCATAAATTAATTTATTAGACTGTTATAAACTCAAAGATAGCAGGTTTTGAGCTTACTTAATGTCTTTAATTCACAACTCAGTATACACTGAATATTGTACGTAACATAATTATTAGAAATACTTGCATTGAAAAACTACACCTAGATGCACAAAATCTTTCATTTCTGTTGGTTTGGAAGTTATTTATGAAATAAGGTGTGTTTGCATGGCAGAAACATTTTCCACCTGCTCATCTTCTATAGGGAGGTGTTTGGCATGTTAATTCCTGAGGGCTATTTTCGATCGCATATAAAATATTCAACACTAAGTGGAAATGTTGATCATGAGTATAACTGGAAGCTAGGGACAAATATCGGTAAATGAAAACATTTAGGACAGAGCTTACTGGAATATTGAACAACTCCTACTTCAGAGACATGTCTAAAGATCGGCAAAATTCTACCTGAAAGAAATATGATATAAATATGATAAATAAATCCACCAGCATTCATGCATTTGGAATTCTGAATAATAAATATAATAAATGAAAAACATTCTACATACACAATGCATGAACGACAGGAGATACATTTTTCGTTTCCAAAGTAACAGTCAGTTTTGTGATTGTAGCGTGACATAAAACACAACTTGTAGAAGACTGAAAAATAAAGCAGGATGATGTGTTCTGCAGTTTTGGTCATTCTAGGCTGCCTTTTATGTTTTTATCCTTTTGGGGCCAGGGATGATGTTGATCCTGTTTTTGGACTAATTTTGGAAAAGCTTTACTGTGTCAAACATGCTTTGGACATTCAGTTTTTAGGATAGCGTCTCTGTTGTTGGGCCTGAAATTTGTCATTCTGTCCCATCTCTGATTCTCTTGTTATTCAGGTACTCTTGGCAGTGACAGAGAATACATTAACCACTCTCAAGGGAAAACTACTGCAGAATGAACCCAGTGCTGAGTTTTGAAGCTGTTTGGATAAGGGCTGATCTTATTTTGGGGGTTATCTCCTTTTCTGCAACTTTGGTTAACCCTTTAGTGTTTACACTAAGAAAAAAGCTTTGGTAAAATGTTTCTTTGCATTTTTAAATTTCCTTGGGATAGTAAAATTAGAATCGTTGTTTTTTTAGTTGAGATGAGAGTTAGTAACATAGTAAGAATAGTTACATGATCAAAACTTCAATCAGTAATGGGATAACAAACTCTTACTTTTGGCATTACATACCCAAACCAAGAGATAGAAATGACTCAGGCATCTCTTCCACACATTTTTGATAAGATCTGTTATATACACTGAAAATGTAGTTTTACCAACAGGTGAGCAGGACAATGGTTAGGGTTAAAGAAGGACTTAACATACCCTTTTCTACTATCACTTAGCCATTATCATATGATGACACCAGGAAACATGCCTGTGACAGATGACATGCACAATGATTTTAAGTCATAAGACTTCACCACTACATGTGTGGTTAGTCAGATCAGAATCATTATGTATAAGAAAGGCAGTAACAGTGTAATAAATATTCTGACAATATCACATAAACAGTTCAGTCAAGTTTATTTGTAAAGCACATTTAAAAACAATCTCAGTTGCCCAGAGTGCTGTACAAGAAAAAAATAAAATAATATCCCTGAGTCAACAATAAAAAAATTACATAAACAAATATATCTAATCAAAATACAAGAGTAAAACAGTACTATAGTAAAATAGATACAGAAACATTAATATTATATAAATACATAAGAATATAGGCACATTGAAAGCCAAATGAAAATGTTTAAGCCAGTGAGAAAAGGTACTTTTTTAATAATGATTTAAAATGATCAATACTATGTACAGATCTGATATTAAAAGGCAGATTGTTCCATAGTTAGGGAGCAGCAATGGAAAAAGCCCTGTCAGCTCTGCCCTTTAACCTGGATCTGGGAACTGTCTGTAACAGCTGGTTGGTTGATCTCAGTGCTATAACAGGACTGTGTAAGTTTAAAAGCTCTGATAAGTAAGGTGGTGCTGTGCAATTAAGACTTTCAAAAACAAGCAATAAAATCTTAAACTGGATCCTGAACTGTACAGGAAGCCAGTGAAGTGATACAAAAAAGTAAACAGTTATTTATCATAGGCCTGTGAGAATAGGAAAGTTTAATTTTACTTTTGATGTAGACACAGTTGAAACTGACCTCAGGTCAGCAGGCAGCCTGTTCCAGAGAGTTGTACCTCAGTAACTGGAAGTACCCTCAGTAGACTTCTCTCCTTAGAGTTGGATAAGAAACAGCTAAAATACCTGAAACTAAGAGGCGAAACCTTAGGTTAGATACAGTGAACATTACCAAAGTGCTGTAGGGAGTAGGAAGATCTTTTTTTATTAAAAAGTGATTTGGTGTCAAACTTGGAGCAAGTGAAGGGTTGGACTAAAGTGTTCAAGGTCTGAGTGCATGGACCAATTTTTCAGTCCGTTTGAGATCTACATGATATACAACAACGACCATAAAAAATATGAAGATTTATGAAGATAACTTTGTTGATATTGATGATTTTATTATAAAAGTTACAAAAAACAAACAACTAAACATATCTATAATAAATCCCATTAAACTATTTGCTATAGAGCTCAAAAATCAATCAAAACACACACACACACACACACACACACGAGATAGGAGAAGAAATGTTTAAATACATCTGGAAAATAGTTAATGAAAAATGAAATGATGGTGGGGGAAAAAAGTGAAAACGATTGCCATTATTATTATTATTTGTATGTAAAGCACCTTGAATTGTCCTGTACATGAAATGTGCTATACAAATAAACTTGCCTTGCCTTGCCTTGCCTATTAGACTCTAAAGCTGCTCCTAAATATACTTGGCAGTATATTTTAGAATAACAAGTATGAATATAAAGATTCATAGTATAGACTTTGGCTACACATGCTCTTACTCTGTGTTGTATTCTTATGGTGACTGACCATAAAAATACATGTACAATGTCAAAATATTCAATCTTTTATCACATCTTGCATGTTAAACATTCACTTTTTCCAATTTGCACATTTCTATCCTCAGGCATACAAGTTGCTCAGAGACTGAGGACCTTAGAGCTGCCTCAGTTCATGCAAAAGTCAGTTAATTTGAATTGAATTTCTTTTTGCTGCCTCTTTTTGCAAAACAAATCATGACTTTTCTTTTAATGTGTAAATCCTAAATTTTGTGTGACTTATTCTCACTGGCCACATCCCCAGACTCTCTTCTGTCAGAAGAAAAAGTGTGCAAATTTGTATTCCTTGCATTTCATTATTAATATTTTTAGAATCTTTCTATTGGACTGAATTTCTCTTTGGTTGAGTTATGATTTTGGAAGATAGGATCAACCAATCACTAACTCTAACTCCACTCTCTGCCGTAGCTAAACATGTTCTATGGCTTTCAAATGATTTGCAGATTAACTGTGTACAAAAACAAGCTGTCTCAAAAAATGGGATCTAATTTGAAAAACGATATATTGTCTAAACTATTTTGATAATAATGACGGTTGAGAAGTAGTGTGTCAGTTTTGTGTTATACCAGAGGGTTTTCTGTAACACTAGCCTGTGATGGTAGCATAAACTTAGAAGTAAAGGTACTGCAAGTATAGCAAATCTCATCCTCATTGTGCATATTGTATCTCTCAGCAGTGTAAAAATATCATTATAGAGTCATACTGTATTCAAAAAATGCACTCGTCAGCCCCTGTCACATAGAGAAACGTGGGAGAGAAAAACATCAGATCCTTCTGGAAACCCAGCAGGTTTGTTCTATTTGCTCAAATGAAATTCTGGTGGGAACTATTTAGATTTTTCTCCACCCACTGAGAGCAACGTTGCAGCTCTTACAGGAAGGGAAAAATACAAACAGCCTCCTAATGCAGTAGCTGCCTTGAGTTAGAGCTAAACTAATATTGTAGAAAGTACAGTGACAAAAAAAATAAGTCTTTTGAAACACAGTAAAGAGCAGACAGTATTTTTAGAAAGAAGCCCACAGCCTTTCCTTCACCTCTATGCTTGGTTTGATTCTTTAATCAATTGATCAAACAGCAGCACTCGAGATGATAGAAGGCGGTGCTGATGAGCACACTCAATTTTATCCTGCCATCATGAGGAAGCATGTCTGCAATTAAGATGGACAGATGGCAGAGAGATTGAAGAGAGAGGGATAGAGATATAGAAGCAAAGACAGAGCAATGACAAGAAGCATTAAAACTGCTGCGTTTCTCATGGGACTCTCGGTCTCCCAGGAAACCAAGAGGGGCCCCGTTTTATCGCTAAGGCTCATTACCAATGGCATCTACACCGAGAGACAAAAATGCAAAATGTCACCGAGCTTTGATTGCTTCTACCGTACATATTGGCATTTCCTCAAAGTTGGTGTTGGATTGAAAAGCCGTCTGTGTTCTATATTTTTACACAGCATCTTGATTGTTGCATGTTTTCCCAGTTTATGTTAATAAATATCTTCTCAAGTTGACATATATTTATGCACGTCCTTATGCTGGAACATGCACAAGTTATCAGTCACTAACAAGGACACAATGCACATCAAAGCACTTGCATCCATGCATATTAAGACATGCACACTACACATACATGTCAGCTACTGGAAGTGACTACAAAAGATGTTTGGTTAATCCATTTCTTCCAATGCGCTGGTTTTTATCAGCCATATTTCACCCGTTTCACTTAAAGTAAAACATTTTTATTGCTATGTCCTCTATTGTGCTGAAGTCTTCATTGCTTGTGTTATCTGCATGATGATGGGGCCATCATATTGTTGCATGTTTGTTTTTCTGCTCTTTTCTGTTGTATTTATATTCAGTCTTAGATTACTGAATACAATTTACTCTCCATCTCTTCTATTCCATTTTTCCACATAATGCTTAGCATCTAAAGTATGAGGGAGTCCATGAATGACATTACATGGTATAAATATGAAACTTCATGCTGATATCCAACTCACAAGCAGGACTCTGAATGAATACCGATCAGTCTGCCAAATGCAGGTTAAAATTCATTTTGGCAGGTATAGGTGAAAACTCAGTAGCCAGTTTGGCAGGTGATGAATGAAGCAAAGCACTCTGGTTATTTGTCCTGGTAGTGCCACTACAGTGAACACTTTCACATGGAAGATCATGTGTGGTGCTGTGTATGTGCTACTGCCTGCCTGAATAAAGTGGAGCTAAATAAAGAACAACATTTTAACTAAATAAGTGACGTGTAGAGTGTAAAATAAAGATGTGCCAGCGGTTGGAGGCTGGTTACAAAAACAGAAACAAGGTAGGAGATAATGTTGAAGATTAAAAAGGAGGTGGAAGCCACTGAGAACTGGCCTCGAGATAGTTTGTGCTCTTGCAGTCCAGAGTTCCAGCACAAACCCCAAGTTTAGGGACCTCAGAATATCCAGAGTGGCACAGATTGACACAGAGGCTCTGAACATCATAGTTCTGATTATATGTCAAATAAGTGAGGAGATAGGATGAACTAATTAGTTAAAAGGTTTGTATTTTTTTTCTTTGATACACCATTGACTTCTATTCAAATATTCCAAAATCCTTTACTCTCAAAATCCTTCCTGTTATTTGAGTAACATAAAGTACCTATTTGGTTCACATTTAAGTAGATTATTTTAATTGTGTTAACAGCAAAAGTAACAAAAAGCTAAATTAGGAAACTGCTGTTGATTGACATGTTAATGGAAAATTTTCAATTAAAAACAATCTAAAGGAAAATGTGTGATTAAATGCATGTAGTTGCAGTAAAATGGATTGTTTTCCATGAAAAACATTTGGATTTTGAAAATTCTGATTGGTTGGAAACTCTAGGAATCTACTAGCCACAATAACTGGTGGCCAAAAATGTCCATTTACACTAAATATGTCCCAGTTAATCCTGCTGTAACAACCCATTTTACATCTCGATAAGCATTAGAATACAGAAAAAACTGCCATCTTGCAGGATGTCGGCAAGTATATTAAACTAAATTGAGTCCAGGTCCTCTTTAGCAGAACTTCTCTCATATTTCCACTTTCACCGTTCCTCATATTTTCTCCCTCCCTCTTTTCTTTTCATTCTATATCCACAGATCACCTTTTCTTGTACCATATTCTTTCTTTTCTAGGTAATGACTGATTTTGTAAAAAAAAAAAAAACAACAACAACAAAAAACAACAACAAAAATAAGCAGAAACTTTTTCCCCCCTTCCTACTCCTCCATAATAACCCTTTTTGTGTGTTCCCTGTTTGCAGGAGAAAGGGAAGGCAGACGGGAACATCGATCAATGTGAGTACACTTACTGTGTTCAAACCAAACAGCATTTTTCAAAATATGCCATGCTGTGGTCCATTACAAAACGTTTCTATCTTCTGCTGTTGGTCTGGTGTACACTTCTGATTACTGGCAAATGCTGAAAGCAAATAATTCAGCAACAAATGGTTCCCATAAAACGGGCCGTGGGGAAAACTCTAATAATGATAAAACTGTGAAAATATTCGGTGTCGCATTTATCGCTTCAGTGTCTTCAGACTTTTTTAAAGCATGACCGGTTTAGATATATGTTTGGGAAATATTTCACTGTATGGAGGCCAGGAGATAATTTACCAACTGGTGTAAGACTTGGAGGTAATGTCTTATTGTGCTTGACCCTATTTGGAAATTAAAAGTATTGTTAAATTGAGTGAATTTTTCATTAATAGAGTGAAACTTGGCTCTCCGTGTCCTTCCACTGAGCCTAGCTCAACAAACAAATGCACATTTGAAATCATTTATTCACAGTGACAACCTCTCTGTAGAGTTGTCAGGTAAATAATTATTTTGCTGTCAAGCACATTGACACCCCTGTCAGCCTCATTTGTTACTTATTGATCACTCAGAAGGTTTATGACTCATAATGGACATTCGCAGTCTTGATAATGAAGTCTAAGTAAAACTAACTTGATGATGTTTGAATTATGTCTTCATTTTTGTCTTTTAGCAATTCGTCACCTTTAACTTCTGCAGTGTTTGGCTCTTTTCTTGTATGTTAGTTTTTTTCAGTCTCAGTTAATCCTGAAATTATAATTGTTTTGTGAGCCTTGAATAGTAAGAATCTAAGAGAAAACCAGCAAGCTCAGTTCAAATTGTTGTCAAGATTAGTGACAACATTGTCATTGATTAGTAATAACCAAGCAATGCTTCTTTATATGTTTAATTGTCTCACTCCTGATGGCTTTACCATTTTCAATTACTTTCTGTGTTAAGCTAAACAACTTTAATAATAATCATTTTTAAAAAGCTGTTGCAGATACCTAGATATTTAACTCCAAGAGTTTTCTTGGATTTCAGTTTTGTGCATTTGTTGTAATTCTGGGGCTTCACAGTGAAACTGAACAGTTTTTTGGGGGGGGGTGAAGTTACTGTAATGGTAATATTTCCAGGGCTCACTACTTCTTTACATGACAGGTGACCTTATCGGTAAACATTCGGCCCTTTGTGATGTGTTGTCTCCTGCTCCAGAGTAAAGGCTGTTTTCTTGCTTGCTGTCTGAGCTCTCTGTGCCTGCTCCTATTTGACCCAAACATGACCCACAGAATTTCAGCACATTATTATTATATTTGCATCCATATATAGCTTACTGCTATATATATATGTGTATATTGATATATATACTGTATATGTAACACCCCAAAAAAAAGTCACACACTAATATTTTATTGGACTGTATTTAGTTTTAATTACGGCAGCTTTAGCTTTCACATCCATTTTTTTTTAACCAAGATCTTTAGTTGATGATGGGAGAGTCAGACCACTGCTAAAGGCTTCTCCAACACATCCCAAAGATTCTCAATGAAGTTCAGGTCTGGACTCTGTGGTGGCCAATCCATGTGTGAAAATGATGTCTCATGCTCCCTGAACCACTCTTTTACAATCTGAGCCCCATGAATTCTGGTGTTGTCATCTTGGAATATGGCCGTGTCATCTTGGAATATGGCCGTGCCATCAAGGAAGAGAAGATCCATTCATGTAATAATCTTGTCATTCAGTATATTCATATAGTCAGCAGACCTAATTGTTTCGATATATAATGTTGCTGAACCTGAACCTTGACATGACCACCTGCACTTATCCCAGATCAGAGAATGCCCCCACAGGATTATACAGTAGTAGGCACTAGGCATGATGGCTGCATCCCTTCATCTTCCTCTCTTCTTATCCTAATGTGCCTGTCACTCTGGAATGGGGTAAATCTGGACTAATTAGACTACATGACCTTCTTTTGTTCCAGAGTCCAATCTTTATGCTATTTAGCAAATTGAAGCATTTTTCTCTGGTTAGCCTCAGATTAGAGGTTTTCTTATGGCTCCACAGCTGTTCAGTCCTAATCCCTTGAGTTCCCGTCACATTGTTCATATGGAAATGTTCTTCCTTTCACTATTAAAACATAGCCCTGAGCTCTACTGTTGTTTTTCTTCCATTTGATTTTACATGATTTACATTTCTGACCACATTCTTCCAGGAAGACGATGGTTCCCGACTATCCTTCCAGTTTTTAATAATGTCTTGGACAGTTCTAAACCCAATTTTGATTATTTCTGCATCTCCTTTGATGTTTTCTCAGCTTGATGCATTCCAATGATCTGACCCTTCTTAAACAGACTAACATCTTTCCAAGACCATGGGATGTGTCTTTCAACATGGTTTTTTAAAAAATAAGAAGCTACTTATTGCATCAGTTGGCGCTGAATAACTTATTGCAGCTGCAAGATAATCGCCCATGCAGTAATTATCCAATAGGAGGCATATACCAATTTGTTAGTTAAATTCAGGTGGAAACTTTTTTTTTTTTGCCAGACAGTGTATATAGATACCTTTTTGTATGGAGTTTGCATGTTCTCCGTGTGTGCGTATGTGGGTCCTGTCCAGGTATTCAGTCCACAGATAAAAACTGTTGGGCCTGGGATGGACTGTCATTTTGGCTGTACCCCTGCACACTTCTTTGGTTAATTAGTGTGAATGCTGAAAAGCAAAACATATGCTTTTCTGCTGAATCACACTTATTAATTTACTTTTAAGAAGAATTACATTGACATAAATAGAGTTTAGTGATCTTTAATACTATTAAAGTGCTGACATAATTACTTGATTAGCTAGGATGCTAAAAAAAAAAGGGTGGCTCTGCACTTTGCATAGTGTCGGTATGAATGCTTTTGATGGTATGAATGTACCTGATCAATGAGTCATTGAAAATAAAAACATTGACTCAATGTAGAGAAGGTTGTGCAAAATGGTGAGAAAAATTCATATATCTAAAGAACTATTTTAGGGCTAGGCTGAATGCTGCAGCATTGCTTCTGTTGCATATGCTGTGCTTCAATATTATGCATCCATAGTTCATACTACTGTATAGTATATTAATGTTTGTTCCTCTTCAGGAATATTTATATTTTTCTTCCTCTATGTTTGTCTCGACACCATCGGTATGGACAAAAGGAATAAGGCTCAGTAAATTGCTTTGCAGCACAGCTGACGCAAGGTGCTGTTATTGATGAGAATAATATTTAGAGCCAGCAAGATGCAGTGCGGTATCACTCTAATACCTGTCGCTTAACAGCTTCAGTCTGAACTGCTTCTGTGCTACATTACCTGAGCAGGATTCACCATTAAGCAGTTATCTGTTAAGACATCAAGATGTCTGCAGGACAACATGGAGGTTGTTGCTTTTTATTTGATATTTGCTTTATTTTCTTCGCATTGCGAGAGAGTTATGATGGTGTGTTTCGTTATAGCTGTAACATTTTTGTTGCTGTAACATTTTTGATGTTTTGAAGGTACCAGTGCAGATATTTTGAGCTACCGTAGTTGATTGCTTTTTCTAACCCCACATATCTCCAATCTATCTTTAAATAGCTTTCTTTGCTAAGCGCTTGCACTTTTGTTACATGCAGTAACTATGTAGCATAGTCTCCCTCAGTCTTAGCTGTTGCAAAAAACTTAATTTGTCACACAGCCATCAATGTAGTAATGCAAGCTATGTAAAGACATTAATAATGCCACATTTGCTGGAGTTGTAGTATTTAAGCGATGTTGGGGAAATCTCTGACAGGCTTGTAGCATGTCTGCCCTGCCATTTGAGGATGGGCTCGTCAGTATTTTTTTAGCTTTTTCCTCACACTGATTTTCCTCCTGAGACTAATTATCCACTGCCTGTTTGTATACTAAAATAGACTGTTGCTATTGTGTTTCCTTTTCTTGTTTTTCGTTCCTTTTCCTTGGATGATTATCAGCAGAGCTCTCTGGGACTGTCTGTTTTTACTGTCACCTGGTTGCTTATCTCTTTTTTTCATGATGTCAGTTTATCCTTTTTTTTTACTTACTTTCCTTTTGTTTTTATTCCAAACTTTTTTCCTTCCTCTAAGACAGCATTCCTCTATTTTTACTTCTTTTTTTTTTAAAGTTTCCTTTTTCTATCCACCCTCTTTGGCAAACCTGTTATGTAGGTGTCTACAAGCCTCATGTTGAAATGATGACATTAATCAAATTGGCCCAGTTTTACCTCTGGAGGCTACACACTCCCAGTGTTACCTGCTTCAGTACAAACATTGCATATGAGAGTTGGCTGGCTGGTCGAGATGTGACTGCTTGGATAGTATGCAGTCATTGTCACTGAATATTCTTTTCACAGCGTGTTATTCTCGTCAGCAGGATCCATATGGAAAAATTGAATATTGCCCATTTATCTTCCAACGGAATGGTGATTAATTTGGTCATGAGTGCTTAATTTATGGACCTTTGCAGAGGCCTAATCAGAGTTTGTTACCGTCACAAATTAAACAATGGCAAGAGGCAAAGCAAGTTAAGCAGTCCTGTGGTTCATTTAGATTGTAATTGGGTGAGAATTAGATGGGACAAGGTTGCAGAAAGACTCTCTAATAAGCAGCAAATGACTTGGGAGGAAGCTGGGAGGAGACAAGGAGAGTGGAAGCAGCCTAGTGAAGCAGGGATGAAGGAGGGGTGGAAAAAGGAAAATACGACAGATCCAAAGTCATCTCCTTGCTGAATTATTCAGCCAGATAAGATGTACACAGTGTATTGTCTTGTGTTTACCGTGCTCTGACTCATTGTTATATTGGCATAGATCCCCTTTGTGTCTGTCACTGATTATCTGTGGAGAAGGGCAAAGCGTAAACTTTACCTCATCATTTAATATGAGAAAAAGGGTTAAATATTATTATTATTATGTTAATTACATTTTTTCCCCACAGATTAGATTTTTGTCTTGAATTCAGGGACGCGTTCCTCCCTAAAACTTGAAACACAGATACTTCTATTTGGCACCTTTACATGTCCTTGACCAACAAATTCAGTATAATCGCATTGATTCATTAACTGACTATAAACAATCTTTTTGGCTGAGACTTTTACAGTCAAATCTCCTCAGAGCTATACTCTTGCAGACCCCAGTGATGAGAGTGCAAGGCAGGTATGTAAAATTAGATAAAGACAGAAGAGAGAAAGCACATTTGTGATCTTGCACCACATATTGATGTGAATGTTCAATTTTATATCCTTGTAGTGTTTAAAATTCCTCGCTTGGTCTTACTGCAGACATTTTATTGTAAATCTGGGGCACGTGGAATGGAAAACTTGACATAAATCTTTACTAAATGCAATTATTAATACCCTGTCAAGTAGAAAGTGGAGGAAATTTGTAGTGATGTGGTAAAGACAGCTGGTGATGTTGATGGATGCCGTTGTGAGCTAATCACTAATGTGTTCAACAGCAGGCAACTTTTCTTTAGCAGCTGTTGATGTAAATATGATTCTGGTTTAGAAGAGTTATAACCACTAAGTCACGAGTAATGGACTAATAGAACTAAAATAAAATAATGGGCTCCAAAGGTAGGACCCAAGACCACTCAGATTTTCCGATTTAATTAAAATGAAGTTGGTTTATAAACAAACTCTACACCCCTCCGAAACCTTTGCATAATTCTGATAAGTACAAGCATATTTTCATTTGCAGCTGCTGAGCCAATTTGTCACCAAATACTGAAAAGAAACTCATTAATATTGGTTCATTTCAAAATAAATGCCTTAACTAAATAGTTTCTTTTGCTGAAGCTTCTTGCATGTTTGCAATTATACAGATTCTTCAAGTAATTACTTCTGTAAGAGCTATTTTCTCTCAATGATTTCTCTATGGTATTTGCATTTTGGGAGGTTTTAAAGGAATTAATTCAACGTTTTTGCTCTCAGTTATTAGTGATCATTGAATGAATTGCTAATTGAAAATGTACATTTTACCATTTTTTCTGCTGTACTTTGTAAATGAGATTAAAAAAAAGTGTCTCTAGATTTCCTACTGGTGGCATGACATGGCATGAAGATCATATCGGCTGCAGAGAGAGAAAAAAATCAATCCCTTTTTGGGGTTGTGGGGGCAATTGGAGTCTATCCAAACTGTCACAAGGTGAGAGATGATGTAGATTACACCCAATACAGCTCTTATTGATTTCCTAGTCCAAGACACATGTTGAAAATCTTCTCTTCTTCATTAACTGTGTTAATGCAAATTATTATAGGCAAGGCAAGTTTATTTGTATAGTACATTTAATTTACATGACAATTTAAGGTGTTTCATTATAATTTCACAACAGAAACAAATATAGTGATTTCTGGCCAAATCTCCCTGGTTTAATGTTCATACTTTAATATGAATATGAGTATGAAGTATAAATATTGTGTTAGGATTCCATTGCATGCATACATCTCTCCCAACATCATCCTTGATAATTACAATGTGCATAAAGAACTGTTCCTGCTTTAAGCTGTAAGTCACTATCTCGCACACATCATAAATCTCTGTGAAATATCATCTAATTTAGCTGTAAAGCAATAAAAATTACCATGCAAAAAGTTCATTGAGTCATAGAGGACTTAATCAAAAATACTAAAATGAAACAGGCTTTGCTTAATCCGACCCCCCATTCTTTTAGGCGTGAATACAAAATTAAAATATCTTCAGGTAAAGTTATGACCATAAACCTCACAAATTTCCCATCATCTGAAATTAAATTTGATCAGGTTCGGGGTCTCTGATCCAATTCAAAGGCGTACAAAGTTTTACACTATCATAATTATTAGCAGAAAGTGTGAAAGTCAAAGACAAAAGAGGTTTGTAGTGACAGTGTTGGCTTCATGTTGAGCGTGCCAGCAGATAGCTATGAAGGGCTTAAGGAGGGCATTCAGCCTCTCCAGGGAGTAAGAAGGACTGACGGTGGCACTTTAATCTGACTGGGACAAGCTACAGCAGTGGGCGTATCTGGATGCACATACCAACACACACTTTCTATCCAAGGTGCGGATAGATGCACTGAAAACAGACAGGTTTTGTCAAGAGAGACATATTTGGAGAATCATTGGACATAAGTAATCCTGAGAGTATTATCAGATCTCCCTCTTTCATTGTTTTTTTCTAAAATAAGGCTGAAATCTATCCCTGTATTATAATAGGGTACATAACAACAGGGCCAAATGTGACAGGTATTTGCATATTTATAAAGCAAGAGCAAATTAAACATCTCATGTTTCAGCAGGTCAAATTTTCACCCAAAACTCTGGCCCACTTTTAACTATGATGACATTAAAATAAGCATTTTGAATATATATTCTAATAAAAATCACGGTTTGAGTTGCTGAGCACTTCCATGGTCCACTGCCTCTCTTTCGAGACCCTTATACAATCTTATTCAACTAATGGTTATACTAATTGACAATGAATGATTTCTTAATTAAATGATTTATTATTCAGTGATTCAGTCTTTTAGAGCCCAAAGTGATCTTGTCTGATGCTGGTTTTGCACAACTTGCAATTTTCCATTTAATAATTAACTCATCATTTTAGTACTACAAATTATGCTTACCAAAAATCTTTCATGCACTATTTGTTATCTGTTTGATTTTAGTATTTTTCAATTGCCCGAAAGGAAATGATTGCAGTAATTATTGTATGTATTCAAATGAACAGCATTGTCTGCATACCTGCTTGCTTTAGATCAGACGCAGTGTAGGTCAGATCCTGAATGATGCCAACAGCTGCCGGATATGTTTAAGCATCACTGCAAACCCCTTCAGATCCGTTCGTTACCTTCATCCTCTTGATTTTTACTGCCTTACACATCAACCACAGACAGCTTTATGAGCTGAGAACAAAAATGATTGCTTTTGAATTCAGATTATATGCCTCTGTGCTCAGTTCTATCTATTCATGTTGCTCCTTTCTTCTGTTTCTGCCTCTGTGGCTGTATATCTATATCTGTAGGTGTGTCTATACAAATGGGTTACAAATAAAAGGAAAAGCCAACGAAGGTGCAGAGAAAACTGTAAAAAAATAGACTTGGTATTATTCTCTAAGTATCTGGAGTTCTGTTGGAGGGATGGGAGACCATTCTTCCCCCATTTGGTGTTTTTGTGACAGTGCTGGAGAGTACTGTCTGACAGGTCAGTCAAAAATGTTCTCTAGGTGTTCCTCTGGGTTGAAATCTTGACACTGTGGAAGCCAGATATGATTTTTATCCACATGAAACTGTCTCGTGATACCTGGTGCCCTGGATGTTAGGATTGTCATCCTGAAAGGTGAACATTTTTCATCATAATGTCATAATTTCTACTAGGCGAGTGCTTTATTGGCATTCGATGTGAACATCAAAATATGCCACTAACAGGCTGCAGGCTCAGTAACTACACTGTGCATCATAGATAGGAATAATCCAGTTATAAAAATGTTAACTAATAAAAAAACAAAAAAACAAATCAAAGCCTCAAACATTTTTTTTTTCAAAAGTAATTTCACAGAAGCTTTTATCCAAAGCAACTTAGAATTGAGTACATAAGTTATGTCAATACTGGAGGCAAAGAGGGTAAAGGGTTTTGCCCAAGGACAGTGACAGCTGACTGGGGTGGGAGCAGGATTCAAACTGCCAACCTTTGGTTAATTGGACAATTAGCTCTACCACCTGAGCCACTGCTGAGACACTTAACCCAAACCGGCAGCTCTGCACTTTTATTTAAACTCAGAAATATTTGTAAGAAAAATTCTTCAAAATGAGGACCGAGAGATAGTGTTTCAAATAGAAAAAAACACCCTTTCCTAATTTACATTTTCTTTTCAGAGTTCTTCTTTCTTTTTGTTTTAAAAGAAAAATCTCGGCTTGTCTCATTTCCAACCTGCAAGATGGAAATGATGCTTTGGAATCATCAAGTCAGAATTAAGAAAGCTATTTCTTCAATACATGCCTACTTTTGAGTGAAACAGTTGAGATCTCTGGTGGCATAATAACTTCTTCTGCTGATGAGGGTCTCTAAACCATTTTAATTCACTAAGTGGATGCAGTCATTTTGTCAAACCACTATTGTCAAACTCTACCTCAAAGTTCATGAGGCCGTGCAATCTGCAATTTTGAGCTACATTATACATTATTTTGGCATTAAGAAAGGGACATTTTTGGTAGCAATATACATAAAGACTGTTTGAAAATGGTAAAATTAGTGGATAAAAGGAAAGTAAACCAAAATAAGTTGCAAAAAGAACGACAAAACCTGTGGAGTTTATGAGTACGCTCAATGGGTCCTTTCGCATCATCGCCCTGCAAAGGCCCCTTGTCAACAGGAAAACCAGGCAAATGCTTGGGGCCGACCAATATTGAATCAAGACAGAGCAGTGACAATGTGGAGAGTTTGCAATGACAGTGGTCGACCACAGCAGCCTACTCCCTAAAGGGGCCCCGCCCCAACCTCTCAGTCTTGCCATATGTGCTGTATCTGATATTACAGTGAATTGAATAAGGAAGCTGAAAATAGTTTAAATAAGGCTAGGCAAATTTATTTATAGAGCACATTTCATGTACAGCACAACTCAAGGTGCTTTACATTACAGAAAAGTACATTAAAACAGAAGAGAAAAAATTTAAATAAATAATAATAATCTTAAATCATGATTAAGAAAGGATAACAGATTAAAAACATGGTTAAAATTCAAGCTTAAAAGGAAACTACAAATTCAGATAAAAACTATGTAAATGCAGCAGAGAACAGGAGGGTCTTT